>JAOTAZ010000219.1:13006344-13024704 GCA_025629785.1 Erythroxylum oxycarpum
AACAAATACCACTAATCAAACGACCTTTCGGGCCAGTTTGTGAGATCCTCTCTCCGTTTCAAGCAAAGATAGTAATTCATGCTGTATCATTACGCTCTTGTCTTAATTGTGGATTATTGTTTTATTTGCAAGTTTTTTATTAAATAGTGTTGTATTGTGTTGTGAAATGACTTGTATTTATTAAAATAAAAATTGTAGACGATAATTAAATTTCAGCTCAAAATCAAAATTGCTAGAACGTTGTCATGTCACACGCAACCTCCATGTTTTCCTCTCGGGAGTCGGGACCTTTAAGACAAGACAAGTATCAATTGCCTTTAAGATGTTAATAGCAAAGAAATAATTCTAACAAAAAAGGAAAGAAAGAGGATAGAAAATTAATAGCACGAGACGAGTCAAGATTGGATTGTAGAAATAAAAGACGTAAAATATAGAAAGATATCAAGTACACACACATACACCCACGTATGCGGTTAGAGTAAAAAGGGACATTGTTAATTATGCGCACAAGAAAAAAAGAAACAAAAGGCCTAAAAGAAAAAGCAAATCAGACCGCAGAGAAAAGAAAAAACTGAAACTACTGAAGAAGAAGAAGAAGAAGAAGAAGAAAATCGAAGGCGGTAGAAATTTCTACTTATGAATCTATAAAAAATTGTTTTAAATCTTTTCCCCGATCGCAGAACTAATAAATTAACCAATTAATCGAAGAAATATGTGCTAGTGTTTACTGAACTCTGTTATAATCTTCTCCTGTGTTTGTTTTTTTGTTTCTGCTTTGTGTGCTGTGGGGCTTACAAGGGCAATTGAGTGCTATGGTGAGATTAGGTTTTTGTTATATGTGGAGTTTTTTATTTTGGATGGCCAGCAGTGCGTGTTGAGTAGAGCCAAACACGGAATTGGTTTCGCCGGCTATTAAGAGGGGAGTTGCTGTCTCGTACTGGAGTATTGAATTCTGTTCTGGAATTGCTTTGTTGAGAAATTCTGGGCGCTGACAATCTTTGCTTCTGCGGGTTGGAGATTAAACACATCGGTGGTTTCTGGGAGGTAATTCTATGTTTTAACATATTGTTTGCTCTTCTACTGTTCCATTTTTTCCCGATTAAATTGGCTATTTGGATTTAAGCTTTTGCTAAAGGGAGCAAGTCACTTGTAGTATTTACATCAGGCCATTAGGTTTAAAATGTTTTTAAGCCGTGAGTTATGCTACTTGCCATCAAGCATTTATGTGTGCGTGTGCAGATACTTGAGCATGTGCATCTTTTATTGAGCGCTTTTCTGACACCTGAGTTTACAGAAGTAGAGGTTTGATGTTACTTTCTCCATTCCGTTAACCTTGTTTCCATACAGGGGCTTTGGAGAGAGGGAATTTGATAAATCTGTTGATTGTATTGCAACTGTGGCAAATGAATAATTCACAATGAGTTGGGAGGTGGGCTCGGATTGTTGTTGTCAATGGGCACTCCTGACAATAAGATATCGGATCTTGTTGATATAGTAAAGTCCTGGATCCCAAGGAGAAGTGAACCTACAAATTTATCGAGGGATTTTTGGATGCCCGACCAGAGCTGTAGGGTATGTTATGAGTGTGATTCTCAGTTCACTGTGTTTAACCGCAGGCATCACTGTCGGCTTTGTGGCCGTGTTTTTTGTGCCAAGTGTACTGCAAATTCAATTCCTGCTCCATCAGATGAGCCAAGGACTGTTCGGGAGGATTGGGATAGGATTAGGGTATGTAATTATTGCTTTAAGCTGTGGGAACAGCGGATAGTTGATAACGAAAACAGTGTGGCTAGCCCTGGGCTTAGTCCATCACTTTCTGCCGCAAGCTTAGCCAGTAGCCACAACAGCAGCAGCAGCACTGTTGGCTCGACTCCTTACTCAACAGGACCATACCAGCATGTTGCATATAGTTCTGCTCTTAGTCCTCGGCAATCTATTCAAATGGATTCAACTACTACTGAGCCACACAATGCAACACCTGGAAGGAGTCTCTCCAGAGATGCTTTTTATATTTCCCAAAATCAGTTAGAGTACTGCATGGACAGGTAATCTTTTTTGTAATTACCAAAGTGTGTTCTTTTTCTTTGCTTTTCTTATTCTTTTGGATGTGATAAGGTAAACATATAAAAGCTTCTGTACCCTTATTAAATCAACAGAACGTTTATCTGCCAAATTTTGAGACTTGAATATTTCTCTTGATATTACAGATGTTTGTAGTACCTTGAGATCATCCTCTCATGTTCGCAGCATTACAAATCTTAATTTGTGTATTTTCTCTTTCTCAATTTCAGTATTAGGAGTGATGATGAGGATGATGATTACAGCATTTATCCTTCAGTTTCAGACAGAAGGGATTTCTCTAATCCTGCTCCTAACCATGAAATCCGGAATATATATCGATCTCATGAAGTGCATAATATTGGAACTCATACTGATGCAGAAAGCATAAGCTCAACACAGTTACTGGACAATTTTGATCCACAGGGTCCAGACAGAATTAAGAATGTTGAGGAAGAAGTATATGGACGTGATGGTGATGAGTGTGAAGGTGAAGCTCCTTCGTATGAGGTGGAGGGTACAGATGCTGAACCTGTTGATTTTGAGAGTAACGGATTACTCTGGCTCCCTCCAGAGCCAGAAAATGAAGAGGATGAGAGAGAAGCTGTTTTATTTGATGATGAGGATGATGATGAGGGTGCTCCAGGAGAGTGGGGATATTCACGCCCTTCAAATAGTTTTGGTAGTGGGGAATACCGCAGGGATAAATCAACTGATGAGCACAGGAAGGCAATGAAGAATGTGGTGGAGGGGCATTTCAGAGCCTTAGTATCACAGCTGTTGCAAGTTGAGAACCTTACTGTAAGTGATCAAGATGAAGTGAATTGGTTGGAGATAATTACATCTTTGTCATGGGAAGCTGCTACCCTTCTTAAGCCAGATACAAGCAAGGGTGGAGGTATGGATCCTGGTGGATATGTGAAGATTAAATGCATAGCTTGTGGGCGTCGTAGTGAGAGGTAATGTTTGGAAATGTATGGTTTTTGGTATTACATCACTTGCAGGGCAATCTTGCAACAACTAAACTCTGTTTCTATCTGTTGTAACTTTCGGCTAGTCTACTCCATTATTGGGCTAATTTTACTTTTCTTGTAAAACAATGCTATATCTTTGACTATCTTTTCTTTTTTTATGAGTTTGGTTTGGAATCTTAAATGAATTTTTGTAATTGATGAGATACAAAGATGTTGTGCTTAGCTTTAGATCTATGAGTTGTGTTTATCAAAATACTAAAATTTTTTATAGTGGTGGATTAGAGTGATTAATTGGGAGATGATTTTTCTAACTTCCTTTATTTGTCTGTTTAGTTAATGTGCTAGAGCTCCTTCCTTTCCTTCTGATTGCATTAATTGGGGATGTTGATTTCTGTCTTCTAGCATGGTTGTTAAAGGAGTTGTTTGCAAGAAAAATGTGGCCCACAGGCGAATGATGTCAAAGAGAGATAAACCACGTTTTCTGATCCTTGCGGGAGCACTTGAGTATCAGCGTGTTTCAAACCTTTTGTCCAGTGTTGATACTTTGCTGCAACAGGTCCTTTGACTATTCTTTTTTTAGTTTTAACTGAATGCTAATATTTCTAGGATTTATCAGACGGATTAACTCAACAAGAGATTTCCTTTACACTCCTTTTCTTGTTACGTTGAGATTTCTTTTACACTCCTTTTCTTGTTAATCTAGTGACTAGGGAGATATCATTTACTCTGTTTCTTGTTGAGGTAAGGACTTATCCATTACTTGTCTCAATTCCTATTACATTGTCTTCAGGAAATGGACCATTTGAAAATGGCAGTTGCAAGGATTGATTCACATCATCCTGATGTTCTTCTGGTAGAGAAGTCAGTGTCAAGATATGCTCAGGATTACCTCCTTGCAAAAGACATTTCACTTGTTCTGAATATTAAGAGACCACTGTTAGAGCGGATAGCCCGCTGCACTGGTTCACAAATCATCCCTTCAGTTGATCACTTATCATCACAGAAATTGGGGCATTGTGACTTGTTCCATGTTGAGAAATTTCTTGAGGAGCATGGCAGTGCTGGGCAAGGTGGAAAGAAGTTGACCAAGACACTAATGTTCTTTGAGGGTTGTCCAAAGCCTTTGGGTTGTACAGTAAGTTTAGCGCAACAACTTCCCCTTACTTTAGGCTTAATAAATTTGGCAATCAAAATATTTCAATTGATTATAAACATTGTAATATGTACATTTTCTCTCCAACACTTTTCACGGATGATGAAAACTTCTCTTGTCCTTTCGCACGCTACATCTCTTAAGTTATACGGTTAATGATCATTGGACTTAAGGAATGTAGAGCTTGCAGTGCTTGTTTGTTTTCAAATATTTTATGCGAGTGGCAGTGAGAGATGTGTTATAGATAATTTTTGCATGTTCTCTTTGGGACCACAAATTGTAGGCTAATTGAAGAACTAAGAGTACAGTTTTTTTTTTTTTTCCTTTCAGATTTTACTAAAGGGTGCCAATGGGGATGAGCTGAAAAAGGTGAAGCATGTTCTCCAATTTGGAGTTTTTGCAGCTTATCATTTGGCATTAGAGACGTCTTTTCTGGCTGATGAAGGTGCTACACTTCCAGAACTCCCGTTGAAATCACCAATAACTGTTGCTCTACCTGATAAACCATCAAGTATTGATAGGTCAATATCAACTATACCTGGTTTTATTGTTCCTGGAACTGGAAAGCCTTCAGCTGTATGGCCTAATGGTGAAGAAACAAAATCAGACAAAGGCACCAAAGAACTACAGAAATTTAATAAGAGTGTGACATCAGATACTGTCTTGTCTACAAATATAGATGCTGGCTGTATGTTTCAGGATGTGAGTGCAACAAACTTGTATAAAGACCCCTCATTTCGAAATATGCTCATGAAACCTGCTTTAAGCTCAAATGAGCATTCTGGTTTCCCCATTTCTTTGACTTCTTTGAGGCAGGATGCTTCAGGCCCTTGCCATCTCAAACTCTCATCCGATTATGTTAATGGAGTTATCAATAATGTGGAAGTGGCAGACCCCTTTCATGAAAATCCTCTTGACAAGAAAGCTGGGTTCAGTGGCCATGGTTTTCCTACTTCATTTAGAACCTCAATGGCAATGGAACATCGTGTTGGCATTAGCCATGCTGATGGCAATAATGTTCCTGCAAATTCCTCAAAGCAAGATGGAAATGACCCGATTGAGGTGATTGGATCCTTGAAGGAGGAGTTCCCTCCATCCCCATCCAACCATCAAAGCATTTTGGTTTCATTGTCCACACGCTGTGTGTGGAAGGGAACCGTATGTGATCGTGCCCATCTCCTTCGAATCAAATATTATGGGAGCTTTGATAAGCCTTTGGGGCGGTTTTTACGAGATCATCTGTTTGACCAGGTAGGCCTTAATGTTACTATCAAATATCATTTTCTTGCAAAATTAGTATCTTCATTACCCCCTATTTCTTTATTCAAGCTTTTATCCTGTTATTAGGACTTCCGCTGTCACTCATGTGAGTTGCCATCAGAAGCACATGTCCATTGTTACACTCATAGGCAGGGCAGCCTTACAATATCTGTGAAGAAACTTTCTGAATTTCTTCTACCAGGTGAGCGAGAAGGAAAAATTTGGATGTGGCATAGGTGCCTACGATGTCCTCGAACAAATGGCTTCCCTCCAGCCACCCGGAGAATAGTGATGTCTGATGCAGCCTGGGGCTTATCTTTTGGGAAATTCTTGGAACTTAGCTTTTCAAATCACGCAGCAGCTAGCCGGGTTGCTAGCTGTGGTCACTCTCTTCACAGAGATTGTCTACGGTTCTATGGGTATGCTTTCTCTTGTACTTTCAATGTGGGATATTTGTGGTATCATGTGTACAGATTTATGTGATGTTTCTGTTATCTCTGTAACAAGTAAATTTTTCTTACACGAAATATTTTATAACAAATTCTTTAACTGCAGCTTTGGGAGAAAGGTTGCTTGCTTCCGCTATGCTTCTATTGACGTTCATTCAGTGTATCTTCCACCAGCGAAAGTTGAATTTGGCTATGATAATCAGGAGTGGATACTAAAAGAAGCCACTGAGGTGCCATGATTATTATCTTTGGTTTTTAGCTAGCTAATGTTTCTCTTTTTCTTAAAATCCATTCATATTTAGGACTACTTGTTGAACAGGTTCAACACAGGTCAGAATTCTTGTTCAATGAAGTCTACAATGCTCTGCAACAAATTCTTGAGAAACTATTAGGTGCAGGGTCTAAAGATGCTGATATGATGCTTCGTATGGCAGAACTCAGTGGGCTATTGCAGAAGGAGAAAGAAGAATTTGAGGTAGAATATTTTTGTTTTATCACCTTTTACCTTTTGTACATCTGAATCTTGGAAAGAAACTGAACAATGTAATTGGGGAAGAATTTTGAATATGAAATCACTTTACATAGTCCATGCATAAATCAGGATACTCATTTAGTTCCTGAATTGGTAAAACTAAGCTAAGCTGAGCTGTTTGCTGACTTTGGTTAGTTAGCTGGCCATGATTAACTTCTCTAGTAGCTTCAACCTTACAGATTGTCCCTATGTTGGTAAGTTTTGCCCTTGCTTGGTGTTGGGTACGCTTCAGTCCTGTTGGATTTACACCACTGAAATTGTACCAATAATTTGTGTTTTTGTTCCCTTGTCCTTTTTGGGAAGAGGGACTTACATGTCCCTTGCAAGAAAAACTCGTTGCCTTATCTGGTAAATGTGTGCTTATTGTGCATTTGATCTGGTTAGAATTAGGTCTCATTATTTGCCGAAGTTGCCTTCTCTAATTGCTGATGGGTACCATGCTTCTGTATAGGAATCTTTACAGAAGACACTATTGAGAGAGGTGAAAGTTGGTCAACCTGCAGTTGATATATTGGAGATCAATAAATTGAGGAGGCAGATACTCCTCTGTTCTTATGTTTGGGACCAACGCCTGTTTTTTGCTGCAACTTTTAGTAAAACTATTCTGGATGGTCAGAAGAATTCTATTCCGAAAGTTAAGGACAAACACTTTGAGTCTGTGGATAAGCTTGCCAATATGGAGTTAACTTCTAAACTTGAAAAAGTCTTTAGCAGTTCTGATTCATATCTTGTGGATAAGAATTCGGGAGAAAATCTCAATCAAGGAGAAGCAAATAATCAATTTAGCCAACCAAGTGATTGTAAGGGAAGGGATATAGACCTGGACATCAATCTCAGAAAAGAGGCTGAGTGCAGTCTTTCTTCCAGTGAAAATATTGATGAGTGTATTGATCCTCTAGAAAGTGGAAAAGTTGAAACAAAGGTCCGTATGGAGGTAGAGTTTCCACTCGTGGAAAATTTATCTGAGACTCTTGATGCTGCATGGATTGGAAAAGGTCAGACTGAGGGAAAAACACCTACGGAAAATGGTTGCTCAGTTCCTGGTTCTCAAACAAGGAAAATTTCTTCTAAATCAGAGATGGAAAACTGTGTTCCTTACAGTGCTGGGATTGAGGCTATTTCTTCCCTAAGCTCTGGGCCAACTGTTAAGGGCCCCCAGAATACACAGAACTCAACAAGTATAGCTGGTGTTCCATTTCCTGACTTTCACAATTCACTCAAACGAAATTCATTATTAAATGTTCAACAGCATGGTATAGGTGAGTACAGTCCTGTTATCTCAAGTTTTAGGGACTTGGAACGGCAAATCGGTGTGAGGCCACCCCTGCCTGTTGGTGTTAATGATACTGTTGTTCCTGTTTATGATGATGAACCTACTAGCATTATAGCATATGCACTTGTGTCATCAGATTATCATGTTCAGATGTCAGAGCTTGAAAAATCAAAAGATACAGGGGATTCATCAGTCTCATCATTGCTTTTTGATTCTGTGAACCTACTTTCTGTCAACTCTCTTGATAACTCATCTTCTGAGACCTATAAGAGTCTTGGGTCTTTGGATGAGAGCTTATTTAGGTCTCAAAGTTCCCTAGGTTTGGATCCTCTGGCATACACAAAGAATCTGCATGCAAGAGTCTCTTTTACAGACGATAGTCCTCTTGGAAAGGTGAAGTATACAGTTACTTGCTATTATGCGAAGCGTTTTGAGGCCCTAAGGAGGACTTGTTGTCCTTCAGAATTGGATTTTATTCGATCTCTTAGTCGCTGTAAGAAATGGGGTGCCCAGGGTGGCAAGAGCAATGTTTTCTTTGCAAAAACATTGGATGATCGTTTCATCATCAAGCAAGTTACAAAGACAGAGCTTGAGTCATTTATCAAGTTTGGAGCAGCATTTTTTAATTACTTATCCGAGTCAATTAGGACCAGAAGCCCAACTTGTCTGGCAAAAATTCTTGGCATTTATCAGGTATTGGTTGTTTCCTAATATCCAAAGCAACATTTAACCACCTTTAGGCCATATTGTCTGTAGTTCCTTTGTCTGACTTGTTCTCTTCATGTTTTGGAGTCTATAAACTTATTTATTTGATGGGTTCTCATTTATGTTATGTCAGGTCAACTGTCCCCTTGAAAGTATAAGAATGTGAATATGATATTGTACTCTCTTGAGATTGAAAAAAATGTCAGTAGGCTTCTAGATACCAAAAGAAGAAAAAGAGAAGTGTACTTATTTCCTACCTCATAATATAGTTTCTCTGTCTCTCCTAGCTTAAGTTTGTCTTCTAATCCTTTAGTGGCTTTGTCTCCAAGGTTTCATCGAAGCATCTGAAAGGGGGCAAAGAGTCTAAAATGGATGTCTTGGTGATGGAGAATCTTCTGTTTAGACGTAATGTTACTCGACTTTATGACCTTAAAGGATCATGTCGATCTCGGTATAACCCAGACACAAGTGGGAGCAACAAAGTTCTGCTTGACCAGAATCTGATAGAAGCAATGCCAACTTCACCCATTTTTGTTGGAAACAAGGCAAAGCGATCGCTAGAGAGGGCTGTGTGGAATGACACTTCATTTCTTGCTGTAAGTTCAAGGCCAATTGCCTACTATGTGTCATCTCTTTGTAGAATCCATTCTCAGCAGTTTTTAACTGTCAAGTATTCTGGTTCCATGGCTTTGCAATTCATTAGATTTTGGTAGCAAGACAGTTAAAACCATCATCTTAGGTAGTCTTTAGGTCGTCATGTGCATTTGAGATGAAATTGCTTGTGCTGTCATCTTATTAAAGCATTGAGATATACTTCAGTGTATTGGTTTGTCGTAATATGCTAGCATAATTTGTTATGTTTTACATTTCTACAGGCAGTTGATGTAATGGACTACTCTTTGCTGGTTGGTATTGATGAGGAGAAACACGAGCTGGTGCTTGGAATAATTGACTTTATGAGACAATATACATGGGACAAACACCTTGAGACTTGGGTGAAAACCTCAGGGATTCTTGGTGGGTCAAAAAACACCACTCCAACAGTGATCTCACCTCAGCAGTACAAGAAAAGATTCAGGAAAGCCATGTCCGCATATTTTCTTATGGTTCCAGATCAATGGTCTCCCACTAAAATCATTACCAGTGGATCACAGTCAGACCTTTGTGAGGAAAACTTGCAAAGTGGAACTCCGTTGGTTGATACCACAAAACCTCTTACTTGTACATTTCAAGATGTAAGTTGAATCTTTTACATTCCTTACTTTTCTACCTGAGTTCTTTCCAATGTATGTTTTGACTGACTCCCCTCGGTATCTGTTGTTGCAAATGCATCCGTGTATTCTTTTGTTGTAAGTAGGAAAAGGTTCTTTGTAAGTCTAGAATGATAAATTGAGGATATCTGTCAGATGAAAATTTCTCTTTAGTCTTTGTCTTATTAACTGTACAGTATCTTTACCCCTTGATTCACATTGTCAACATTTTCTTTGCAATTAAAGGCTCAATATCCTCATCGTTTCCTGAGAGGTTGTGTATAATAATGTATATCTTTTACAAATAGCCTCTGGTTGCAACCCACGCTGAATTTGGCAAATTACTCTGTTATGCAGTTGAAGCTTGCTTGCTCCGACTAATCCTTATTGTCTATTCTTTTATGTTGGTAATCTGTTGTAACTGGGATGTTCCTCTTAGGGACTTTTGTATATACTCAGGGTTGTTATAATTGAAATTGAGATGTTTCTTTTATTGAAAATAAACAGAACTGAGTACTTGGCTTATATATAACTGTATACATATTCATTATGCTTTTTTGATAATTATGGAAATTTTTATAAATAGTTATGTTAACAAGAATGGAGGTGAAAAAGATTAACTCGAATACCCAAATTACAAGTTCCTTTACCCATAGATTGCACAGACAACTGTAGAGAGACCTGCATCTTTCAGCTTCTTTACTTCAACAGACGGAATGCCTGATGCCTTGTGTTAACGACCATGCAAGTCAAAGCATGGTAGCTAATGCTACCTACAAAGACTGCCATTAATGCAAATAGAAACGCCATTAGGGAAGGCCATTTAAGCTGGCACGTTATCCATCACATTTGGCAATACACAGATAATCAAATTGGAGGCAACGCTCGAAGCAGAGGTCTCAGTACCATAATGCAAGGTCCACTTTTCTATAATTTCCTCATTAATACCTAAATCATCATCATTTTAGTGGTAGTTGTTGCGATTTATTTTTTTTATTGAAATACTCGTGCATATCATTGATATATAAAGATAATTGAATCAATATTAATGGATTATAAATCACTAATATGATGGCTTCTAAGCCTTTTTTTATTTTATTTTGAAACTAATATTTTCTAACTTATAAATAAGCACCAAATTTCTTTAATAATTTACCTTGAAAAACATTTAGAGTAGAATCATAATGAATTCACCTTAGACTCATTAGTCAACTCGAATAAATTATAGTAAACAACACACCAAATCTAATAAATTCGGATAATTTTAATTTAGATTCCTGCAATCAAAATAAGTAGACTAAAATCGATTAAAAAATTGAAAAAATTGTCGGTTATATAAGAAACATTTATGAAAAAGAAAATGCCAAATAATCTTATTACTAAATCTCTATCAACAAAATCGTCATCCATTCAAAGAATTTCAATTTAGGAATAAAAAAATTTGCTCAAAGTTGTTCGAAAATAAACCGAACCATGTTTACACCTCGAAATTAGTATATGATCATATCACATATTCTTTTTATGAATTCTTAAATTTGATTTTTCGTAATTATCATAAATTATAAACATAAAATAGTATTTTATTACAAATCCTATCGATTATGTGAAAAGCACAATAGTCAGATAAATGTTAGAAACATGGATCAAGTTGTGTATCATTACAATCTCTTTTAATGTCTTGATTAATAGTGACCCAACTGAGTTGCTTAAAGGGGGAAGAGGGTTGATGTAAAGATCTTTTGTCACTGTATTTATTTTACTCTGTACGGAAGCCCTTACAAAGTTATTGAAACACAATATTAAGAGTGATCCAAGCTTCAGATATCATAATAGGTACAAGAAATTGGAACTATTCAATCTTTTTTTCAGATAATTTGATACTAATTTCTAAATCCCATGATAGATCAATTAGCATCCTTACGGCTTCTTTACAGTCCTGCAAGTAATCTGGTTTGTCTATTAAATAGAAATAAAAGTCATATTGCTTCTACAAGTTTTCACTAGATGGTTAGCTGGTTTTCACTGATTTTCACCTTTTACCAACCATGGGTCACTCATCTCCACCAAGAAGCTTCAATAGGGGAGTGTTTACCTCTTATAGAAAGAATCCAAAGAAGAATAACTTGTTAGTATAATAAAGACCTCTCATTTACATGGAGATTACAATTGGTGAAATTAGTGATCAACTATCTTTATGTCTATTAGTCATCACACATTTTCCTCTCCAAAAGGCTGGATAAATTCATTGTAAGGTTGATGAGAAGCTTCCTATAGGTAGAGGGATCACACTAAGAAATGTAATGCTAAAGAAGGGTAGCTAGAGGTATGTAAACTAAGAAAGGAAAGGGATTAGTGTTAGCGGGATACGCGGAGAAGATAGGAGAAGATATGAGCTATCTAACTATTATTGTATATAATCCGATACTAACTAACTCATAAGATACGCTAGTAGTAGATTCCTTTATCTGTTGTATTACTCACGTTAGCAGTAGATTCCTACATCTGATGTACTACTCATGTATATATATTGACCTCATAAGAATGACTAAGAAATATCTTCTTCTTTAAAAAAGCCTTCATAGTATCAGAGCCATACCCCAAACCCATCCCCGTATTGAACTACCTTAGATCAGAGCTTTGTAAACCTCACACAATGTCAAACAAACTATCAATAGTAACCCTCAACCCATCTTCATGAACCACGACAGTGCTTCTTTTCCCATCACCATCATCCTTGATGAAACCAACTATATCCTATGGTCCTAACTCATGGAGATGCGAATCACCGCACGCATCAAAATTGGATATTTGACTAGAGTTGCAGTTTCACTAAGCGGGGGAGACCCTGCATTGGCCATTTGGATTACTGACAACCAGAAAGTCCGTAGTTGGCTTATTGAAGCCATGATTTCGACCCTTATGTGTCGATTTATCCGATTGCCTATTGCAAAGGATATATGGGATGCTCTTGCTCGTACGTTTTATGATCCTGGAGATGAAACTGTGATCTTCGAACTCAACAAGAAGTCATTTATAAGGAAGCAGAATGGAAGACCGTTATTTATGTATTACAATGAATTGGTTGCCGTCCTCCAAGAGATCGGCCACCGCACCAGAGTGTAAAATTTGCAGCTCAAAAAGTAAAATAGAAATCGTGCAAAACAGAAAATGGAGGAAATCGTTTATTGATTGCTGTCCAATACAATCATTCCCCCTCAATATATCGCTGATGCTGTCTAATGAAATATTGACAGCAATAACTAATAGCTGAAGATTCTAGAAAAGATTAAAAAATACACGTGGAAAGGAAATACTCAACATACTAAAATAGAATATGACGATAAATGTATTATCTCCAATATGCTCCTTGAATTACCCCTCTTTGATATTCACAGCGTCTGGATAATCACTTTCTCAATTGTTCAAAGGAATCAAATTTAATGACTCTCGGAAACGAGCAAAGGAATTTTGAGAGACTGGCTTTGTCATTATGTATGCGATTTAATCAGCGACAGGAACATAGTTTACTTAAACAGAGCCATTTAACACCTTCTCCCGAATGAAATGTAAGTCCAACTCTAAATGCTTTGTTCTTGCGTGAAAGACAGGATTAGCTAATAGAGATACTACACCAAAGTTGTCACACCATATCTTTGAGGGAAAAGAAATGATGATACCCATTTCTTGCAGTAATGACTGGATCCAAGTTAATTCACAAGACACATTGGCAATTTCCCTATATTCGGCTTCAGTGGTTGATTTGGAAATTACTCTCTGTTTCTTTGAACTCCATGAAACCAAATTTCCACCAAAAAAGACACAATAGCCTGAGGTGGATTTCCTGTCGTCAATACTGCTTCCCTAGTCTGAATCAGTAAAGGCAACCAAATCAAGTATAGTAGCAGGTGTAAAACGCAAAACATAGTGTTGAGTTCCTTTTAAATACTGAAGAATGTGTTTTACAACCTTCCAATGCAAGTCAGTTGGGGATTGAAGAGACTGAGATACCTTATTAACACTAAAGGCAATAACAGGTCGCATGATGCTTATATAATGAAGACTGCCAACAACTGTTCTATACAACATAGGGTCATCAAATGGTTCACCTAATTTTAGAGAGAGAGATGGAGAAGTGACCATTGGTGTAGGACAAGTGCTTGCTAAAAGCATATTAGCCTTGGATAACAAATCCTCAATGTGTTTCCTTTGACCGAGAAGAACATCACTGGTGGTCATATCTGCTTTAATTCCAAAAAAATAATTAAGGGTGCCAAGGTCTTTCAAACTAAAAACAAAGTTCATACTATCAATAATGAGTTGAATAAGTTGAGGATTATCGCCCGTAATCAGAATGTCATCCATATATATAATAAGATAAGTGCAAGAATTGTTGACCAAACGAATAAATAGAGTATGGACTATAATAGATTTAATCAATTCGAACTCAGAGCAAAGATAAATACTTAGTCTTTCAAACCATTTGCGTGGAGCCTGCTTGAGCCCATAAAGTGCTCGATGAAGTTTGCAAATTAAGGGCTGTCTTGTTGAATCCAGTTGCTCAAAACCAGGCGGTTGAGTCATATAAATTTCTTCAGTTATGGTGCCATTAAAAAATGCATTGTTGATATCAAGTTGTCGTAGCTTCCGTCCACGTGTTATTGCAGTAGAGATTAGAATGTGAAGTGTTGTGGCTTTGGAGACTGGACTAAAGGTTTCAAAATAATCAAATCCTGCTTTTTGGGAGTCTCCTTGTGCATACAATCTGGCTTTATATCAAGCTAGGGACCCATCACAGTGATGCTTGATCTTAAATAACCATTACTCCCAATAATAGTCTTGTTCAATGGCTTAGGTGCAAGGCTTCAGGCCTGGTTTTTCATCAAGGTAGAAAGTTCTTCGAACACTGCATCTCTCCAATGTGAACTACTCATGGCAGAGTGAATGTGCTTCAGTGCTTACAAAACAAGGTCAGTAGAAAAGGCCTTTTGTTTAAAAATACTAGCCTTAGCCCAGGATGAGTATTAAGGGTAGGTGTAGGACATATAGAAGGAAAAACACAAGTTGTGAGGGGTGGAGAGGCAGAGGTAGGGAAAGAATTGGTACTAGGAGAAGGAGCTGCGGTAGAAGTGGGTGAAGGTTGAGAACTTGGAGAGAATGATATGGGGTTAGAAGAAGAAACTGGACTTATAAGAGGAATGATGGCTGAGGTGGAGAATGGAGGAGGAGAAGGAGATGTTGAAGAAGAGGATTTGGCAAAAGGAAAAACATTTTCATCAAATACAACATGTCTAGAGATGAAAATACGACCATTGGAGTCCAAACATTTGTATCCATAATGCATGAAACTGTAACCTAAAAAGGTGCAGGGAGTAGAACGAAAATCTAATTTGTGAGCATTGTAAACACGAAGATGAGGATAACATTTGCAGCCAAAAACTTTGAGAAAAGAATAGTCAGGTTTAGAGCCACAAAGAGTTTCGTGAGGAGATAGAAAATTTAAAGGTTTAGAAGGAAGTTTATTAATGAGATATACAACAAAGAAGAAAGCATCTTTGCCAATAAGACATTGGTATAGAGGCTTGTACCAACAATGTTAATCCTAACTCAACAATGTGCCTATGTTTTCTTTCATCAATGCCATTTTGAGGTGAGGTGTGGGGACAAGTGAGTTTGTGATGAATACCATGTTGAGAAAAGAAAGGAATAAGAGGTCTAAATTCCGATCCCCCATCTGCCTGAACCGATTTAACTTTACAATTAAATTGTCTTTCCATAAGGTTTTGAAATTGGGTATAAGCAGCATATACATCAGATTTGTGAGGTAAGAAATAGATCCATATATAATGAGAAAAAGCATCTACACATGCCATATAGTATCAATTTCCATAAGAGGCAATAGGTGTTGGTCCCCATAAGTAAATTTCAATCAATTGTAAAGGAGCAGTGTAGTTTGTTGTAGACAAAGAGAATGGCAATTTGTGGGATTTGCCTAATTGACAGGAATGACATAACTCAGGCAATTGAAAAGATAAAGGTTTATCATTAATATGAATATACTTCATTACATTAGTAGAAGGATGGCCTAAACGGCGATGCCAAGTCAAAGGTGATACAGTGACACTAGAATTGAAAGAAACAGGCTGCATATTCAGTGTAGAAGTGAAATGTGGATTGAGACAAAGGGTGGACTGATGAGGTAGGGTTGTCTTCTGTGGGAAGTGGTAGGTGCTTGAGAAGCTTGACGGAGAAGAAATGGGATGATGTCATGGTAGTGTGAGATGATAGAGGCCACCGACTTCATGTCCTTGAAGAAGAAGTGTCCGGGACACCAAATCCTTGACAGTGCAATGGGAAGGAAAAAATTCAAAGTAGACATTATTATCCTTAACAAATTGTGAGACAGATAAAAGATTGAAAGAGATACGAGGAACATGTAATATATTTTTCATAATGACAGATCTGGGTGGTGTCAGAAAAGAAGATTGACCAATACGTGAAATAGGGAGACCAGCACCATTACCGACTAGAACTGTACCTTGACCTGTGTAGGGAAAGGAGATGGTCATGTTAGCGATGTCATTGGTGATATGATTGGTGGCTCCAGAATCTAGATGCCATGTCTTAGTGTTGTTGTGATCAACAGAGGAGGTAGAAAGAGCAGAAGTTGTCATCTGTGCATTGGATTGTTGAAGATAAGAATGAGGAGCGGATGCAGTGGCAGTGGCAGCGAATGGAGTAGGTGAAGATGCCATGGGAATCTGAACAAAAGACTGAGGAGTATGATTAGGTGTGTATGCGAGTAGAAGTCCAAATTCAATATTTGATGGTTTGGGCTGAAAATGAGTGTAATGTATAGCTGGAGGTGAATTTTGTAACGGAACAGGTGATAATGAGTTGGCAAAGGAAGTGTTTAATGAAATGCCAATGAAAATGGATCAAAACAGTAAAAGCAACGTTGGACAGTATGGTTTGAGCATCCATAGAGTTTGCACTGCATTCGATTGCTAGAGTATCATCCTCGTCTCCTACTTCGTGAAGACTGATTTGGGGAAGGTTGGTAAGGTGGAGTAGGTGAAGGTAGTGAAACATGGGTTTGGGTGTGTCCAACAGGTTGAGCAGTCACGGTGTTGACTAAGGCTGATATGGGTTGCAGAGACAGAGAATCTACTTGACGAGCTTCCATGTCAAGGAGTATGTGTGAGATGGCCTCAACATCAAGGGGAATAGGGCTTACAGAGATGACAGCAATGACAACATCGAAATCTGGAGTAAGACCGGTCAAAATGATGGACTTGTGCAAAGATTCAGGCATGGCTTCTCCATAACCTAAGAGTTGATTGCAAATAGATTTGATGTCATACAAATAATTACGTATTGTCTTGTTTGCCTTACGTTGAGAACGCAATTGACAGTGAAGATGCATAACACGTTGTGTGGAGTATGTAGCAAAATGCTTATATAGAGTACTCCATATGTCAGCAGAGGTGGAGCAACCAACCAATGTAGGTAGAATACGATGACTAATAGAAGTAAGTAGCCAAGAGGCAAGTGCTGCATCTTTTTGAAGATAGGAAAGATAGAGAGGATTAGTAGTTGAATCATTACCATTGGAAAGAACCGAAGGAGGAATAGAAACAGTGCCATCAAGGTATTGTTGCAGATTTTGACTATGAGTGACAAAAGTGATTTGTTGCTTCCAAAGTAGAAATTTTGTATCATCAAGAAGAAGATGGATCTTCTTAAGACGAGAAGGAGGTGGTGTGGAGAAAGTGTTTGTTGGAGAAGTGACTTCTGAAAAAGAATTAGCCATGTCGAAGCAAAGGTTGAAGAGGAAAAGAAGAGAATGTATGTAGAAAAAAATGGATATGCCCAAAATGATAACTTTGATACCATGTAAGATTTGCAACTCAAAAAGTAAAATAGAAATCATGTAAAACAGAAAATGGAGGAAATCGTTTATTGATTGTTGTCCAATACAATCATTCCCCCCAATGTATCGTTGATGCTGTCCAATAAAATATTGACAGCAATAACTAACAGTTGAAGATTCTAGAAAAGATTAAAAAATACACGTGGAAAGGAAATACTTAACATACTAAAATAGAATATGACGATAAATGTATTATCTCCAATACAAAGAACAAGCAGAGTCAGTCCCAAGTGTAGTACAGGTACATACAGCAATGATGTTGGACGCCCGGTTCCGGAGCCCAACTATTCGGAGTTCTAAAGCGTGAGTGGGTTCCCTTGTAGGGTTATTCCAAAGAACCCTCATTAGCCGTCATCCCACAAGGGTGGTGTGCCCACACCAGTCAATCACCAAAATCATAATTTGATTGGCCCCTAAAATTTTTCATGATAAATAAGCATGATTAGATTAGTCTTGGGATACTGGTAGATTAATTTATGTTGGAATTAATTAGCATACAAATGTGAGTACGATAATATGATGTAAGTAAATGGAATTAAAGTTTAAGGTGGTAAGTTTGCATAAAGGGTATGATGAGAAGATCACTTAAGCTTAAAAACCTTAAAGCATTAAAAGATGGGCAAAATGGACATTGTGCAATCATTAAGAATATAAAGGGGAGAAAGAAGACTTGTCTTGCATTTGGAAGACAGAGAAAATGAAATTGAAGAAAGAAGGGAGAGAGTTTCGTGAGTTTAGAGAAAAAGAAGAGTTATGCTAGGTTTTGATTTTTCTTA
>JAOTAZ010000219.1:13069763-13080348 GCA_025629785.1 Erythroxylum oxycarpum
AATTTAATGAATAATAATATTATTATTATAATCGAAACAGATCTTTTTTTTTTTTTTTTTACAAAAAACGGATCTGTTAGTTAGAAAACTAGTCACACTTTTCTTTTTTCTTAAAAATACTGTGGCTTTCAAAAAAGGCCGGTTTTCTTTCTGCACCTCCAAGCCTGAGGTGTACCTGACACCTGTTGGTGGCAGCCACAAGTTTCCTTCAATGAACTGAGACACTGTGAAATTATTAGCCTGAGCAGTACTGTTCAGTATATGATAACCAGGCCACTTAACCCTGTTAGCTAACCCGGCTCCTGGACCATAATTCGAGTACTCAGCATAGTACAGAGTATCCAAATATATATTTCCATTCCATTCAAGCCATCCCTCTGGTCTTATGGCATCACTCATGTAGTTTTGCAGGAAAACTGTTCTTGAATAGTTCTTCCAGGGTCTACCCAGATAAGTATAGGTGGATTTCACATAAGGAAAGAGGTCTGTATCTGCTGTGATGTTGCAGAATTGAATGGAATACCCTGTCGATTGATAAGGGTCCTTTCGACCTTGTGCTGTTATAGTGTTCTTTTGGTTTGGTAGGCCTCTCTTAGCTAGAATCTGGCAGTTTTGGAAGACCGCAGCTGCATCACCAAAAATGAAGTCTATAGTTCCACTGATGCGACATTCTCGGTAGAATTGGCGCATTGTGTGAGTGTATAGTGTGTCTTGGTAGCCTCTGAACTCACAGCGGAAGAAGACTGACAGATCAGAATCACATCGGAGAGCAACTGCTTGGTGTTTTTGTGGTCCTGCTGTGTTCTCAAATGTTATATCTCGAGCAATGAATCCCCTCCCGCTGACAGCTGAGATCAAAGAAAGAAATTTGATGGTCTTGCAAGGATACAGTAACCTTGACGTTGAGACGAAGTTATAATTATGCCCTTGCCTATTGAATCAAATTGGTCGCTAGTGGTTTCAAATTAAAATCGGACTTGAATAGGGTATAATAAGCACTCAAGGACGGGACAGGCACGAAAAATCGTTAACCTGCGGTAAATAAACCCCATGCAGCAGGCAGTAACATTAAGAGGAAAAGGTAAGTTATCATCAACGAGGTCCTGAACGCAACTGATTTGTTTTTTTTCCTATGGAATGTGTCCTATGTCACAGCCAACAGACTAGTTACTTACAACCCTTGTAAAGGTTTTATTGAAACATTTTAGAAGTAATGTAAATTTTCTACTGCAAAATCAAGTGACGAAATTGGCACGCCAATCATTATATCACGTTTTTACTTTCAATCTACATTTAGCAATTTCCATTAGCCTTTTGCCAGTTTTAATCAATAGCTACGAAGTCCAGAAAAACTATCACGTCCATGCAAGTAAAAGCAGAGACGAGCAAGATCAGATATAATATCAGATAACAGAATACATTTACCAAAAGTAGCCGAGCGGAACGTGGTCCAACCATCAATGACATTACGGTTGCCTGAAATAATGGTTGCACCTATGCCATCTCCAACCATCATAACATTCCATTTCTTCTTCTTGATCTCCACATGCTCGTTATAAACACCTTTCTTTATATATATGATGAAACGTCGCATACTATAATTTGGAACTGCTTCTACTGCGTCCATTATCTTGGTAAAATTTCCAGTTCCGTCAGCTGCTACAACAACATCAGGTGTCACCCCATTCACAACTAACAATTTACGGTCCTGGTGCTCAACCCAAGGAGGAAATGTGTCATTTTCGTCTCTGTTCGTGCCATCGAATGTATTTTCCGGGGACTCGTATTTGGTGTTTGAGTCCACTTTGTCGAGAAGTTCCTGTACCATAGACGTGATTTGGTTAAGGCTACCCGCCACCAGGCTTTGGAGAATGCTATCTGTTCCCTCAAACCCATCAGTGCATGTGTCCTGATTAACGAGTGCAGCACCTAACCATGTCCTCAAATCGTAACTCAGATCCCCAGTACCGTTGCTTTTGCTACCTGCAGTGTAATAGGAACTAGTTAGTGTATATCTGTGATGTATATCCACACAGATACTTTATTATTCATGTATATCCTCTTAGATACTTCATCATTCAGTTTGTTACAACTCTTCTGTATATATTTCATGTACATTTCATAATACATCAGGGACCTTTCTTGAGTTATTTCAGTATCCTTTTATGGTATCAGAGCCAATGGCTTAACAGCATCACCATTTTTTTTTTCCTAACACACTTCCGTCTCTATTCTAAACAACATAACCACAAAACATGTCTCAAGACACTAAATCTGCAGCTACAGCTACACTTGCTGTCAATACCGAAGCCACAATCCCTCAAAATCTGATCATGTTCAACACAGGTTTCTAATCTGATTCCAAATTAAATGGTGCAAATTTTCCTGCCTGGAGAGTACAGGTTAGTGCACTACTCAAATGCTTTCATCAGCTCTAAGCTGTTATCGTAATCACATACTAAGAGAAAAGCAATTTTCAAGGAGACTCGTACTGAACCAATAAACGAAGAGAAGAAGATCTACTATCTGTAAACATGGCATGTGACAATTAACCGGTTAGGTACCCAGCATCTTGATGGGAAAGTACAAAGTTAAAGACAAGAATCATTAAAGCTTTAATGAGAAGTGAGTCTTGAGCTCCGCAAGATTCAAACTGCAAAAAATGTCATGAAAGTTCTGCTTGCTAGTGAATACTTCAAGTAAAACTGTTAACCCCTCCAGGCCCCAACAAGCTCCTCAAGTTTGCACATGCACGTGCATAGAATGCAAAACAAGAAGAATACGAAGAGGAACAGTAGTTTACCCTTTGGATTTTCGGAAGCAGACATAGATAAGCTTAACTCATCAGTAGAGAAGTCAAGTAGGTCAAGACAATCTGACACGGCATTGGTGAGGCGAAAATCGTTGAAGAAGCCGCCAAAATTCTGGATAACAGAGACCACGTCTTGTATAATGCCAATAATGGTCCTCATAGAGCCCACGAACTGAGATGCAGGCACTTTCAAGCACTGCGCCTGCAATTCAATCTCAGAGCTAGAACCTGAAGGAACACATAGAGAAAGCACGAGAGTGGAGAAGAAAATAAAGGATGCAAGAGTTGAAGATGTTGTCATTCTTGTGGGACTCTTTTAGATCAAAAAGGACTTGGGCATAGTTAAAGCAAAGAAGAGAGTGCATGTAATATTTATGGCAGTAGAGATGGGGACTACTAACCTGACAAGGTTGGGTGTTAGATGGGAAGTTATGTGAATTTAAGACGTGAAGAGATTGAGTCAATGTCAGGAAGAGGTGTCTAAATTTTTTGTCCAATATTACTCTGTTTTATTCTGTCTCATGAAATCTCAGCTATTTATTTTGCGGGATCCATGCGAGACTTATATAAATAAATGACTGAAATTTGTTGGACACAATAAGACACCATAATATTGGACAGAAGATCTGGACTCCATGAAGAGGGGCTGAGACTTGGGGCGAATGGAGTATTTTCCTTTTCTTAACGGTTAGCAGACAGATACTGTGCATTGTAGCAATTAGTATACGTATAATTTCCAGTTATTTTTAAAATTAAAGAGTATATATTTATAGGTTTTATTACAAATGATTATTGTTACAGAGACTTCAAAAAGCTAGTTTGAAATTACAGAGACTGAAATCAGGTATTTTCTGCATTTCTTCATTTCTTGCCCTTTCACGTTTGATCTAGGATATGTAACTAAGGTATTGTTATGTATTACACGTGGTATCAGAGCGACGACGTGATCGGGTGGGTAAAAATGAAGATTTTTCAGTTTTCTCTCTATAAGATTTTCGAAGACTTAACTTCTGTTTCTCGATTTTTTCTTTATTTTTATTGCATGAAAATAGTATACATATGTTTAGCCTTGAGAAACGGGGTGAAAAAGAGCTTGGAACTGTGAAAATTGACCCGAAACTTGCATTTTTCTGCTGAGGGTGCACCTCACCATCGAGTGCGTGTGTCACACATGCCAGACAGTGAACAGTGCTCAAAGGTATGCGACACATCAAGCACATGATCAAACGCATTTCTGGTGCATGCAACGTACGTGCCAGTTTAGATAAGTGCGTCTGTGCGTCGCCACGTTTGCGTGACACGCACGTCTGACGCAGGCGCGTGCTCAGTATAGGGATGACGTCAGCCGTATTGAATTTTTATAGTAATTTTTTAAAATAAACACGAAAATTTTAGATTTCCTGTAAGGGTGCTCCTAGGTGTTTTGGGATAGTTTTCAGGTCCAGGAAATTCATAAAGTGAGTTTTTCCATTTTTCTAGATTTATTACATTAATAATAAATTAAAGTTTAACTCCAAAATTAAGGTATTTTGAATCCGATTTCAAGTAAATTTTCATGCTTCGGACATCACTTAAGGGAGATACTTCAAGTTTTTACATCTTGGGTCTTAAGCTTAGTGTTCGGGATTGATAATCGCTCAGAAAAGGAATTAAGACATTCTAAAGCTATTTTTTGAGTAAATGTTCATGTAATGAACTTGCCATAAGGGAGATACATGAGGTTCTCCTATCTCAGGTGATCAGTTCAGTATCCAGTGATGCATGATAGTCGCTCTACTTCTTTGTGAAAGTCTCAAATGAAGTTTTCAGAGAATGTCTTCAGCACAAGCGTATGATAATGAGCTGTGTATTCGAATTTTTGTATTTATTGATATTACATTATTATATACTATATGCCCATAAAGAATGTGAGGATAACACAAAGATGTATCCCTTGTGTTTGTGAGCTTTTTGAGTGTTGATAAGGATGTAGTCACCAAAGTGACATTTCAAGTAAGTATTTCGAATTATTCTGCTTGCATGTTAGGGGATGTCTCTGATTTTATGTTTGGTTATTTTTCCCAAAGGTGTTGGCCTTACATAACATTTTAAGATGTGCATAAAGGCATTAGATGAAGGAAAGTTATTGCTTAAGTGATATATTCACCCAAAGGTGGTAGTGTCATAAGAGTTGATAGTTTGTACTCTAATCGCTTTTATGTGGAGGTCTAACTACATATATTATGTATTTAGCCCAAAGGTGTTTCATAATATGGGTGATCGGATTTTCAGTAAAGATACTATTCAATGGCTTTGAGTATCGCTTTTATCCTACATTTGTGTTGATTGAAACATTGTTATTTTGTAGTCACCTTTTCGATCAACAAAATCAGTGTTACCATTGAAACCCTGACCGGTTTCAATATGAAGAAGTGAATAGAGGATGATTGAATGTTATGGAGATAGCTGAGGTTGATATGGCCATACGGACAAATAAGCCATCTCCACCTACATCCATGAGCTTGATAGTTCATAAAGTAGCCTATGAAGCCTAGGATCTGTCTAACAGATTATGTCTGATGACTATTAAGAGATCCATACCTGACCATCTGCTAAGTGGACTTCTAGACACAAACATAGCAAAGGGGTTTCTTGGTAATGTCTCCTAGAGGTAAATAGTCTCACCTAATGTTGAGACAAGTGCCTTGATGAAAGAATTATTCTCTACGAGATATGCAGGAGAAGGGGGAGTAATTGAGTACATATCGAGAATGATCCATCTTCATAGTAGATTGAAGATGCTAAACATTCCTCTTCCTAATGTCTTCATTGTTCACTAGACTCTGAACACACTCCTTCCAAAGTTTAGTAATCTGGTGATGACATATTACTCGCTGGATGAGAAATGGGAGTTCAAAACTTTGATAGCCCATTACATTGTTGAGGAGGAGAAACTCAAGTTTGCTACTCCTATAGCCTTTGAAGCAACTAAAGGGAAGGCAAAAATGAAGCCTGCTAAGATCAAAGGTAAAGAGAGTAAGTTTTTTCCATATGCTGGAGTTGGTCAATCCAGTGCTAGTAAAGGTCCACAAGACATAAAGAAACCAACAGTATAAGGTCTAGAAGGAAAGACTGAGACCATCAGGTAACTCCTTGGCTTATCAATTTATGAATTTAATTTACGATAGTTGCATTAAGTATTTGGTGACTATATAGTGAAACATTTGAACAAGGTACTTCCATAATGCAGTGGTTCATATCTAGGATAAAGCTAAATTAAAATGAAGGAGGAACTGATGGTTGACAGTAATGAAGAAGTAGAATTAGTATCTATGGGGAATGTATGTGCTGAACCTTGTAGTAAGCTTTATTTGGGTTTTCCACGACACATTTTATACGTGATCTTTTGATCAATTTTGGATAAAGAGAGTTAATGTTTTGTATTTAATGCTTATGTTATACAATTGTTGTTTAATGCAAAACATAATGGTACAACTTTCTTATCATATGGTTTATATAGAATGTGTTTACCCCGAATTAGACATATGCTTCTTTGTATCTTCTAAACAAGTTATGAAATGAAGAACCTTGATGAATGAGAAGTCATACATGGTGTGACATAAAAGTTTAAGCCACATTTCTAAAGCAAGGGTTGATAGATTGATTAAGGAAACTATTTCTCAATTCTAGATTATGATGATCTGGGAACATATGCTGACTGTTGCAAGGTAAGTTGACTAATAAGGATATTGAGGTCAACTCATGATTTTGACTTGATGAGTCTGATATATAAAGAAAAGATATAGATAGACCTTATACAGTTGCATTGTGCAATTCTAAATGTATTACGACATTTATTGATGATTATTCTCATTATAGTTATGTGTTCTTGCTTAAAAACTAAAGTTGAGAACCAATTAAAAAAATTCATCAAGATAGTCAGATTTGATCATGGAGGAGAATATTATGGCAAACATGATGTTTCAGGGCTTTAAAAAGTCAGCTTGTCAGATATTTAGAATCAGTTGAAATAGTGACTTAATTCACTATACCAGGTAGTTCTGAGCAAAATGGTATGTTGTCGAAAGGCATAACTGCACCCTAAAGGACTTGAAGAAGTCAATGCAGAATATAACTAATCTACTTGATTATCTAGAAGTTTGGAAACTCAGCCTTGCACACATTCGTGTATGGGGTTGCCCTACTGAGGTAGTATAATCTGTATAAAGAAAGATTGCATGCTTGTTGTGCTTATTGCTATTTAGTAAGATATCCTGACCACTTTAGGGCTACAACTTTTACTGTATAGAAGGTGGAACCAGAATAATGGAATCACAAACAACTAAGTTTTTGGAATAAAATGTTTATGATGATGGTGTGCTCTTTGACCCTTCGGATGATAGCAGAGCAGATACTACAGTTATCATGTACCCGCTACTCATACAGTTAAAATCGGTGAATCTAGATCTTGTACCGTGCTTGCATAGGAACAAGAATCCATACTTATATACATAGTGGTTCCTAGGGGTACAAGATCTAATGCAGTTAGGTAAATTTACCGGAGTGAGACGACCTACTATCCCATCTAATTATATAGTCTATCAGGTCTACAGGACCATGATAGTAGACATGTTTCGAATCTAATTGGTTTTATAGAAGCTATTTCTGGACCCAATGCGGATGTGTGGTGGGATGCAATGAATGACGAGATGCAATCTATGAAGCATAGTAAGGTTTGAGAGCTAATTGATTTACAGAGGAAATGCAAACTCGTCAGTTGTAAATGAAGATTAAACCTAAAGGACTTTGGGATAAAGTTCAGTGGTTTATGAGCTCGCTCAGTTGCCTAATAGTTCACTCAGAGAGAAAGGTTGACTTTATGTTACTTTTCTCCCATATCTTCGTATGATACATTTTGAGTGATTAAGGCAATTATAGTTCATGATGATCTAGCATTACATTAGATGGCTATCAAAACCACTTTCCTGAATAAAGACCTTTATGGAGAGGTCTATATGGTACAACCTGAAGGATTTTAGGATCTAAATGGAACTGACATAGTTTGCACGTTAAGCAGATCAATATATAGTTTATATCAAACCTCTTAAAAGTGATACCTTACATTTGATAAGGTTTGACCTCTTTTGGCTTCATAAAAAATAAAGTTAAAAAGATGTTTGTACTATAAGGTCAGGGGGAGCAAAGTTATCTACCTATTACTGCATATGGATGATATATTGCTCACGTCAAATTACTTGACCATGTTGTATGAGGTAAGTAACTTTTGGCCAAGAACTTTGACATAGAGAACCTTGGTGTAGCATTTTCTGTCCTAGGTATTCAGATTCATTAGGACAGATCTCAACGCTCATCAGGCCTCTTATAAAATGCATACATTGAGTATATGTTACAAAGGTTTAATATGGTTAACTGTAAACCTATTGTAGCATCTATCTCTCATAGTGAGAGATAATCTTTAGCATAGTATCCAAACAATAAAGTAAAAAGAGAGGTTACAAGGAATGTTCTGTATACTAGTACAGTTGATAGCTTGATTTATGCTTGGCTATATACTAGGCGGGACATTGCATTGACTGTTTGGTCAATATCTGGTTAATCCAAATGTAGACTATTGGAACACAGTATAGTGAGTGTTGAGATACTAAGGGAATTAAGGATTATATGTTGACATATAGAAAAATCAACAGATTAAACCTCGTTGGGAATTCAGATTCAAATTTTAGCCATGTGTCCAGATGATTGAAAGTCCACTTAAGGTTACAGTTTTAAGTTTGCAGATGGTACAATGTAGCAGAAGTGTGTCAAGTAAGCACGGGTAACTTCCTCGACTATGCATGCAAAGTGCATGCTATGGGGCCACTTGATTTCTGAGTTGTCTGTTGTTGATTAAGTGGCTAGACCCATTTTGTTATACTGTGGTAATCTTCTTACTGTGTTGTTTAATAACAACAAAGAATATCCTAAGGTTTTAGCATTTAAAAGTCAATTATTTGGTCATAAAGGTGTTGATACAAAAATGTGACATTAAGGTTTGGAGTGTTTAAGGACTGAGGAAATTATAATCGATCCTTTAACTAAAGGACTTCGTCTACTTGTGTTTGTGACACAAGTATACAGTATGGGTGTTTTGACGTGCTTAGACACTGTTAGTTAGGGGATCGTTATGATTGCTCCATGTACATTTATACATTTGATGTATTATGATGGTATGATGATTCATCAATAAAGATGATCATCGTTTATCCTCAGTAATACGTGTTATTATACATTGTCATAATACGTATAAAAGTCTTAACATTTGTGTCGATCTTAAGCATTTAAAGGTCATTGGGCATATATACAGATTGACCTTGTATCTATGTCATTTAGATGCATACAGTTTTAAACAGATAAGTTTGACATGACATAGGGGATATAAGTTTTTAATCCCATAAAGGTTCTTTAATTCAATTTAGCATTCAGTTGGAGAACATAAAGGTTTTCTCTAATGTTGTTTAGCATTCAGTAAGAGGAAACAAGTTTTATCTAATGTTTTTTAGCATTCGATGAGAGAAAACAAGTTTTCTTTAATGTAGTTTAGCATATGCGGTTTAGCATAAAGTTGGAGAAATCGAGGCCTACAAACAAAGATGATATAATTTAGATCATAAATGTATCATCTTAGTTTTCCACACTTCATTTTACCATTCATGTTAGTGAGGTATTAGGTATACGTGATTGTATTAGATCTGTGTCGCACATGACACATGCATTTGATACTTTTTAGTATTGAAAGCCTTGCAGGACGGAATGATGGATTTTTTTTATCTTTGGATCAAATGTTTTGGTTTTAAACTTAGTCGACTAATTCAGTAGCGTAGCTTAACTGAGTTTTTAAACTATTTTAAAACTTGAGTCAAAATTACAATTAATACTTATCCACAGGGGAGAATGTTGGACAATTTTGTCCTTTCTTATAAAGTAGGGCAATTATTAATTGTATTTTTAAAAATAACTTATCAATTAAGTTACATAATTTGATTTAGATAAAGATAATAAATTGTCCCATTAAATTATCTAAATCAATAGGTCAAAGTCCGTGTGAAAAATGGATCCCAATCATTGTGGACCGGGCTCATATCGATCTTGTGATAGGGAAGCCTAATATAGATGTTATATATAAAGGTTAAAGTTTCTTGTAGGAGCTCATATAATTAATCGTACACATAAGGATTCTCTGACATGTTAAGAAAGCTTACGTTTTGAAAAAACTGTAGAAAGACCTTATCTGTGTCCTAAAGAGCAGTTCCTGTGAAGATGGTGGTGGATTCGCTCTCGTTTCAGCTTTGGAAAGATCGTTTGAAGTTACGGAAATCGAAATTAGATATTTTTCGCATTTTTTCATTTCTTGTCATTTCACGTTCAGTTCGGGATACGTAACTAACATACTGTTATATATTACATAAACTTCTAAAACAACATTATGTAGTTTGCTTTTAATTCTCTCTCTCTCTCTCGTTTTTTTTATCTTGATGGTCACTTGGGTTTGGTAAGTTGTTACAAAGTTGAAAGGAGTAATAACAATGTCGGTTTTTTGGCAGCAAAGGTCCCTGTGATTTTAATTTACGGCATATTTTTCCCTGTGGTTTTAATTTGAACAGTACAATTCCCTATAGTTTCAATTAAGACCATGATGAGTCCTTTTAACCTGCTATAGCAGGTTCAATCGGTTGCTGCAATTAATTTTTTTTAATTCTCTTCCATAACGCCTCCCACCCCAGTATTGATGTAGCT
>JAOTAZ010000219.1:13101622-13112612 GCA_025629785.1 Erythroxylum oxycarpum
AAAATGCATGAGTGGTGTTGTTATGATTTTGATTACACGACAAGAGTTTTGAAGAACGTGTGTTTTATGGATTTCAATAAGAATTTTCCATGATAAAGAACTTTTGAAAGGTTTTGCTTGTTATTTTGTTATAAGCATGTTATCCACAGGCTTTTAAAGCTCACCCCCACTCTTTTTCCCCAATCCAGGTGTTGACCAAGAAACAGAGTGAGAACCAAGGCAATATTTCGGACTATGTATGTTTTGTGTTGTTTTGGAAAAATGAATTTAAATACAAAGCTGTAATTGCATTTTGAGCAAACTGAATGATGTAATTTGTGATTCTGCGAAATATTGTAATATGGCTTGGAAGTGCCATTGGAGCTTGTAATACCCTTATTTTATGATGTTAATGAAATATATGCATTATGTATGGATGATGTGTTGATAAATCTTGAGCATGAATTATTGTTGATATATATATATGTGAGATATTATGGAAAAGCAAGATAGGATTTTGGTGAATGATGAGATGTTATTGATTATGAGGATTCAATAAATTGAGGTTGAGAGTTGGATGAATTCCAATTGGTGGTTGAGTTGTTATAAATGATGTTGTAATAAGGAATTGAAATTAGAATGTTAAGTTTTTCGTGAGGGCAATTTGTGTATGCTGATTTCCAAGGAAAAACTATATTGATTTAGATTTAATTGGATCAAGTTGTCTTCATAGAAGTTGTAGTTCATCTTTATAGCTTTCCAACGCTATAAAGTATGCAATTTTTTGATATCGGAGTTGAGAGTTATGCTCATTGCAAGTTAGGATGTCGTAGTGGACGAAAGAGTGGATTTTGGCAAAATTATAAGTATAGGAGAAGTTAGGATGGATTTAGGACCATTTGGAGGGGTATTGGAGGGTGAAAATTTGTTACACCCGAAGGTTACACGGTCTGCCCGTGTGGCTGTGTATTTTTCAGTGCAGGGACACTATTTCACCTGAAGGTTACACGGCCTGACCGTGTGATTTTACACGGTCCGTGTGTTTTGACCCTCTTAACAACAGAATTTCAAATTTTGCTCTTCATGAAAGTTGTAGCCCTGGATGTCTAATTTCTAACCGTCTAAAAATGAAGTCAATCTAATATCTATAACGAGAGTTATGGCGTTTGCCCCAAAGTATGTTCAATAGGAATCAGGATATCAACATATCGGATTCGTTTGGCCATAACTCCTTCATCCGATCTCCGATTGAGGTGATTCTTAAGGCGCTAGATTTATAACACATTGCCCTACCTGTCCATAAAAATTGGTAGCCTTTGGAGTTGAATTTAAATAGTTAGATGAAATGGAAGTGAGTGGTCGGGTTGGAGAGCTTAATCGAGCTATGAACTTACTTTGGATTTTTAAGCATATCTTGAGTTGTAGAACTCCGATTGAGGTGATTCTTTCTTCAAAGCAAACTAGAAATATAGAGCTATGATTTCTATGAAGAATTCAAATTCAAATTCAGATTTGAAGATTTTCAAATTCTGTTCGCAAACAGGAGAAATGAGGTTAAGCATAGTGACTAATTTGTATGGGCACACTATGGAACAATTTGTGAGTGAATTTTTGGGATGTTATGAAAAAAAATAACGGAGATGCATTGATAATGTCTAATAAGGGTTATATGAAAGATTCAAGGGCATGCGTACGCTCACGATTCATGTTTTCGCAAGCGTTGGACTCCGTAATCAAGCGGGATCCAACAAAATGGACATGGAAGTCCGTTTAATGGACATTCTCGGGTTTTTTGGCCTCCTAATCCCGATACATGTCTGTTAAACGGATATGCATGTCCATTTAACAGACATGCATGGGAAATATTGTGCTTGTTGACACTGTTAGAGGTAGAATCAGACTTTGTGGTCTTCATGAAAGTTGTAGCTCTAGATGTCTTCTTTCTAATGGTTCAAAAACAAAAGCAATCCGACTTCTAGATTGAATGTTATGGCGATCGCGGCAAGAGAGGTTCAAATCGATTTAAGGTATGAACATGGTCAATTCTTTTGGGCATAACTCCCTCATACGACCTCCAATTGAGATGATTCTTGGACCAATAGATTCCTAAGACATGTATCTTTATTTCCATAAAACTTTGTATCATTTGGGGTTGAATTGAGAAAGTTTGCATGAAAGCAAGTGAGAGGTCGGTTAGAAGAGCATGATTAGGGTTTGAGCAGACTTGAGCTTTTAAGCATATATTGAGCTATAAAGCTCCGATCTAGATGATTCTTTCTTCAAAGTAAACTAAAGACTTAGAGCTACGATTTCTATGAATAAGTCAAATTGAAATTATGATTTGATGATTTCCAAATTCTGTTCACAAGTAGGAGAATTGAGTTCAAGCATAGTGACTAATTTGTATGAGCACACCATGGAACAATTTGTGAGTAAATTTTTGGGATGTTATGAGAATGAAAAAAAAAGATGATGGCTAACGAGGGTCTAATGAAAGAACCCTTTAAGTTAATATACACGCTCACGTTTCATGATTATCAGAGCAAGCGTTGGACACTGGAATCAAGCGGGGTCCAACAGACGAATGAGTAAGTAAGAGAGTTGGGTTTCGAAAACAGGATCCAACATCTAAACTCTTCAATTGCTACAACTACATGATTAAACTTTGGAGTAAGACTTCTTAATACTTTAACAACTATTTGATTAGATAATTTCTCTCTATAGGATCTCACTTAATTCACAATTAAAAAAACTCGTGAAAGGAAATCATAAATAGATTTCTCATTTTTCATTTGAAAGGCTCAAATTCACGACGAATAGACTGAACTTTTACAGTCATTAACTTTTTAGAGCCTTGTAACACCATTTGCAGAATTGTCCAAGCTTCATTTGTAGTAGTTACTGCTACAATTTTTAAGAAAATGGTCTCATGAACTGCCTGCTGAATAAAGATTAAAGCCTTCGAATCCTTTTTATTGTTTTATTTCAGTCTTGCTTTCTTATCTGGATCATCATACCCTTTCTCAACTAAGTCCCAAAGCTCTTGAGACTGAACAAAGTGTTCATTTTAATGCTCCAAAATTCATAGTGATCACCCTTGAAAACAGGTGTTGATGGTTGGACACATTCACAACATTGCCATTAGCCACCAAAAGTTGCACGCCCAGTTATAAACAAACTTGAGGCTCCAATACCACAAATGTTGGGAAGTTTAGAACAAGAAACAAAGAAATTGCAACAATATAAGAAAGTGTAGTAAGATGTAAAATGCAAAACTGGTTTTTGATAGTGGAAAAACAAAGGAAATGTAGAGAACTTTTGGTACCATTATTCAACATTTGAAAGTGCCTACTTATAGGCTTACAAGAAATGAAACAAGCCTCAAATTTCTCAACTACAACAAGATTTATTGACACCATCTTTGACTAACTAAAACCAGAAAAATATGGAATACAAATCTAAAACTTTAAGGACTCAATCAAGTTGAAAAATAAACAATTGTTAATTTGAATCAATCTTTAACATGAACTTCTCTAGTGACTCCTAAAGCGATGTAGGTGAAAAAATAGTTAATTTAAAATCATAAAAATGAAGCCCCTATAACTTGCATGATGGAGAATTTACATTTGACATCCGTTTAAATGTGCTTCATTTTAGAAAAAACTATTGAATTCCACAACATAGTAGCTTGAGAATTAAGGAATGGATAGACAATCTTTCTATTTGTGAGATATTTTTTCTATTTATGAGATATTCTTTTTTGTTTAGTATATCAGCACATTCAAAAGGATGTTAAATGTCCTTGTTGTGGTCTTTAATAGTTTTTGTTACATTTGTTACATATTTTTTTCTTATATATGTTTTGGGACTCTTCACATTATATGTTTAAATTCTCCTATAGTGGGAGCCTTTACTCGAATTATTACTAGTGCTTTAGCTAGAAAAGTTTATGATTTCAGTGTTTTCTATGGAGCTAGGTTAAGGGTCATTGCTAATGTTGTTACGAAATTGGAGTATTTTGTACCGACTAATGGTACCAGGCAATAATGGTCTTTTCAATTGGTATCAATATTTGAAATACTGTTCAAATATCAGTCGGTACCATGAAATTCAAAAAGTTGGAGAATTGCAATGTAAAAAAATTAAAACATTAAAAAAATCAAAATTTTCGCAGAGATGAGAGACCTATTTGACATTCCAGTATCCCTCTCATAGCTTGCCAACTAGCTCCTATCCTCCTCTTGTTGCTAACTGCTAGTCATTATCTATCGGCAGTCTCTGCCAGTCATCAGTCGCACCAACCATCTCCATTCAGTAGTCACAGTGCCACATCAACTAGTAGCCAATCGTCATTAGTCATCACTTTCTTGGGTTGTGCTATGTTCTAAAATTGCAATGATGTTGTTGGCCCCCAAAAATTTTTTCATTGAAGTTAAGCATGATTTAAATAAGTTTTTAGATTTGGATAGATTAATTATTTTGGAGTTATTTAATTATGTCAAAGTTAGTAGGATTTATTGCATAGGTTAATGGAATTAAAATGTTAAGGTTATAAGAAGGTGCAAGGGCATTTTTGGAAGATTACTTAAGCATTAAAGTTATAAGGCTTATAAGGAAGGGCAAATTGGACATTTCTCACTCATTAAGGGCATAAATGGAAGAATTGAGTGTTGTCTTGCAATTGAAGAAGCAAAAAACGTGATTTGTGGGAGAGAAGAAGAAAATAATGAAAACAAAGAGAGGAGAAGAGAGTTTCGATGGAGAAGAGAGAAAAGAAGAGAAAATAAGTTAGATTTCGATTTTTCTAAGCCTTCAAGAGAGATTTTAAGGTGGTTCAAGAAGAGAAAAAGGTTGAGGAAGAGAAGACCTTCCATTAGAGCTAAGAAACTCTTCATTTGGTGAAGATTTAAGGTAAGGGCTTTTTTAATCCTTTGGATTTTGGAAGGGGTTTTGTTTATGAAGCTTAAGAAATGCATGAGTTTAGGTATTCCAGGATCAATTTTAGTAAATGTGCCTTATGGGTTTTCAATTTTGCAACCCTATTGAATTTGAGATTTTTACCTATGAAAAGGGAATCAAGAAAGGCAAGAGGAGCACGAGAAGAGGCAATTTGAGCAAGTTTAAAGCAATGAAATTCAAGGTGAGTTACATTTTTATAATTGAGTAATAAGCCATTAACGTTTTCTCCCAAATCAAGAAAGTTAAATGTTTTCAATTTTGTTATAAATGTACATTTTATTGCTCTTTGAATGTTTTGAAAAAGTGCTATGAGTTTGGTATGTGGATATTGTGTTGATGTTTTATGAAAGAATGTGAAAATGATTTTTGAAAAGATACTATGGTTATGAATTTGCTTTTCGAAAATGTGTCATTTTAGGCAATAAGTTTACAAGCTATAAAATACATGTTATATGGGTTTATGGTGGTCCCCTAAGTTAAGTCAAGTGCACTTTGACAAAAGGCTTCTCCCACCTGCCCACTAGTGACATAGAGCTCCTTCATGGACTTCCTTAAGTTCACGGCTACACAAGACCACTATATGGAAATGTGTAGTATGTTCTATTTTTGGATCTACCCAAACCATTCCGATGTGCTTATATGTTTATGATTTGTGACAAGTTTGATGAATTCATTATTCTTGATGTTTATGAAATGCTTGATAATTTGTGAATTTGGGAAATATATGTTGCATGAATTTCAATGTGAATTTTACCATGGAAATAAATATTTCAAAGGTTTTTGCTTGTTTCTCGTTATAAAATGTTACCTACGAGCTTGTCAAACTCACCCCCATTCCTTCCCGTCTTCAGGTGACGAGCAAGAGATAGAGTGAAAGAGAATCGAGGCATCACTCCAAAATTTGCATCTTTTTGTGTTTTAAGTTAGATTTGTAACCATAAGGCTTTAGTTGCGTTTTGAGTAAATTACTGTTCATGTATCTTTTTGTATTTTGGAATTTTGAGATATTGATGTATTGTGGCTAGAAATGCCCATTAAAGCTTTGTATAAACTCTTATTCTATGATGCTAATGAAATATGAATTTGTGTAATGATGATTGTTAAGTTGAATTGTGAATTTGTGTATAGATAAGGTGGAGTTGAAATATGAATTAATTAAGGATGAGGTTAAGTTGTAATTAGGTACACTTGAGAAAGTTATCAATTTGAGATGATAAATTTTGAATACGAATGGTTGTTACTTATAAGTGAGAGGTTATGGAAATGAAAGATAGGATTTTGTGGATCATGAGAATTGGATATAGGTGATGAATCAAATGAGTTGAGACTTAAGAGTTTAACGAAAAGTACTTAGTAGTTGAATTGATATGAAAAGATATTGCATTTTGCAAGCTTTCATAGGTGTAGAAATTGTGTTCTGAAATCAAAGGAAAAACCGTATCGATCTAGGTAGAATTAGCCAAAGTTTTCTTCATGAAAGTTGTAGCTTATCTTTCTAGCTTTCCAACGATATAAAGTATGAAATTTTTGGATATCGAAGTTGAGAGTTATGATCATTTGAAGTTTGTAATGCTGTATAGGATGAACATTTAGGACAGCTACATTGTTTTGAAATTTTAACCCTTTTAAAGGCAAAAAGTGCTTTTGAAGTCTTCAGAGAAGTTGTAGATCTAGAAGTATTATTTGAAACAGTCTAAGAATGACCTTAATCCGATATCTCCAGTGATAGTTATGTCTTTTTTATCAATACAGGTTAGAAGAAGAAAAGCAGGAAGGGAGAAGTCGCGATTGCGACTCTGCAGACTTGCGCGAACAAGTCGCGATCGAGCACATCTCCTCTTTTTGGTTCTTCCCTATTCTCCCTCATCTCCTCTTCTTCTTTAGCTTCTTAAATAGATACTTCCATATCTTCTTCAAACTTGATGTCTGTTGTCAACTATTCTTCGTCCTCTTATTATTTCAAATATTCGAGCACATCGAATTTTCTGAATGAGTTGCCCTCCTCCGGATTCTTTAGTACATCATTCATGTTGAATGTCACTTGGTCATCACTAATCTGAATGATGAGGTTCTCTTCATGAAAATCTACCCAAGATTTAGGGAATAATAGGGAGGGTTGACATTCTTTTCTTCATCCTCTTTCTTCATCTCTTGGTCTTCTATAAGATGAGGTTCAACTTGATGTCCCACTAGTTTTTCTTGCTCTTCCACATTTCTAAGTATGATAGCCTCATATTGCTCTCATTGAAGTAATTCTGTATTGCTCAGAGAGTTTTTCACACTTCTCTTACAAAATTCATAGGAAAGTTGTATCATTGGAATCTCCAGGTTGTGAATGAAAGAGGCATGATTTGTTGTTACTTGATCAAATAGCTTTTCTAGTCCCTTCTGGGTCTCTTCCATGTCTATTAGCTTATCCATGATTTTTTCCAATTTGGAATCCCATGAACTGGACTCATCTTGTTGAAATCATAATTGTTCTTGATGTCCCATGTGAGTACTTACATTGTTAGACCAATAGAACCACCACAAAGTGTACGTGTTCATATAAGGATGATGATTTCCCTAACTAAATTGGGGCTCATTGAAATCCACAAAAGTCCTTTGCTCCATATAATATATATCCTCCATGATCGTTCTTTTTATCTCTTCTTGATATCTAATTTTTTGGATTCTTCATCGCTGCCTTGTGATGTCCAAATCAATATGTTTTCAACTTTTCGTCCAAACTTCCTACACTTTTTTTCCTTCTTATGATTGGGTTCCACAATCATAAAAGATAGTGAAATGGCTTAGACTACAAAAATTAAACTAATTTTACACCTCCCCGATAATAACGCCAAAAACTTGATCGAGTTAAGTTTTAATCTTATAAACCCTCAATATTCCGCAAACACACGATTCATAGCGTAATATTAAAGGTGTCGATCCCATAAGGAAGGAGAATAATCTAATCCTAAAATTTAAGGCCAGACAAATTATAAAACTGAAAATAAAAGATGCAACAGAAATTAATTACGAGAATTGATTTCAAGCAATCAAATCAAAAATTAAACACAAAAGTATTAACAAGTGAGAAATATGCAATCATAATAGAAATCAACCTAAGGAATTTACCAATTTATGAGAAAGGGGATTTTACTTATCATTAGTGCTAACCTAGTAGATTATGTGTCAACAGAGTATTGGTTCAAGACCATTCTAGGGTTAATTAGTCTCTCTCGAGTTATAACCATTAAACCCCAATCAGATTATGAAATTTGTAATCTCTTAATTCACAAATTATCCAAAACCCTAATTAGATCTGAAGCACTATAATAAACTATCAGAACATCACATCGAATCTCTTTCCGCACAATTACCAATATGATTTGACACGGTTTCTATTAAATTTCCTAGCTCTCATTAATCTAATTTAAATATTTGTATTAAGTTCATCCTCTCAATTTATTACCAAATTATGAACGAACGCAATCAAATCACGACATTCATCTAATAAACACAATCGACTAAATTATCATTAAATCAAAATAAAATCTCAAAGGAGAGTTTAGAACATCATCAATATTCCAAATCCTATCATCATAATATCCATCTCAATTTTATACATAAATAAAAGTCGAAACGAAAAGGAAACAATGAATTAGAATAGCCTATGGAAGCCAGCGACGTCAGGAAACCTCCTGATCTAGGAAGCACATCAAATCAGCTTTGTCTTCCTTATTATTCTTTCTCTCTCTTTAGTGTTTAAAGTGTGGCTAATTTCAAAAGCTCCTTTGTGGAATACCACCTTAGTAGGGTTCTTTATGGACAAAAGGGTCCCTACCCTTCTATAAAATCTTGAGCTGAAGCCATTTGGATAAAGAATGGGTTAGAGTAGGTGTTAATCACAAAAGGAAGACTACTTTCTTTTTAAATTTAGAGACACAATTGATATGAATTTGGTGTTGGATTTAATTCCTTGGCATTTAAGAGGAAACCCAATGTTCCTTAAGAAGTGGAAGATAGATATGTCTTTAGATAAGGCATTATTAAGCTCTATTCCTCTATAGATATGTTCTCATAACATTCCATTAGAGTGTTGGACAATATTAGGTTGAATTATATAGCAAGTTCTATTATAAAACCTCTAAAATTGGATGAATAAACTGTTGGAATGAGAATAAAAAGATTTGAAAAAAATTGTGTGGAAGTAGATAGATATGCTCAACTTTCAAATTCTTTGATAATACACAAACTTAGTAAAGATAGAACCTTTTATAGATAAAAATAACTCTTTCCTATTCTTAGAAACCTATTCAACCTGTTTTCCAAAAATATACTAAAAAAATAGCATCCCCTCCTCTTGTTTGAACACCTTAGACCCGATTCCAAAATTTTCTACAATCATAAAGCTTAAAGCCCACTTACTACCCCTACCAATAGTATATGACCTCAACCTTTTAACTAAATAACCCTTCACTAATATTGATCCCTTATATCACAAATTTATATAACCTATGCCTGATTTACTAAAGAATCTAGCATCAATTAATCTTCCCCAAACTAATCCTAGAATACCAAAAAATATACCAAAGGAACCATCATCATTAAATTCTTCCTTTCAAACTAGAAAACTCTAAATTTCATAACCAATCAACACCTTTGATGAAGTCAATCCTATCTTTTAAAAGGAATTAAGTTCATCAACCTTAATCACTCCTTCTTCACCTTTAGAGTCTAGTAATGAAGACTTTAGGTTATGTAAATGATGATAACATTACCTAAAGGCTCCAACATATCAGAAATTACGAGAAAATAATCCATTACTATGTAAATATCCAAAAGGAAATCTAATGGAAAATAAAAATGCAGGTCTCGATAAGTCCTCCACAATAATGCTTATATCACAGAATGCTAGGGGCTTAAATAGCCCATAAAAGCAACAAGCAAGTGAATGATTTTATGAAGGAAAGAAATCCCTTTTTTATTGTCTTCCTAGAAACCAAAATCAAATAGGCAACTCTACATAACGGATTTGGGTTTTTGGGTTCCAAATAGAAATTTTTGTCTAATTATACTTCACACAAGTTAGGGAAAATTATTATTGCATTAGAACCTACTATATTCCAAGCTATTAAAAATAATTAACATATGAATTCATCTATTTAGAGGTGTTTTCATTCCCCCATTAAAAGAAATTTTAAGTTACTTTTGTTTATGTAGCTAATCACTCATTCTAAAGAAGTATCCTATAAAAGGGAGTAGAAAGATTGGGAAAAAAATAGTAATGATCCATAGATTATGTTAGGGACTTCAATTCTATATTTAACTTATGTGAGGTCAAAGAACCAAGTTATAAAATAGGGAAAGTTGATGAAGAATTTAAAGAATTTTAGAGGGAAACTATTAACTTGGTCTAACAAATAAGAGGGACAATATCACATAAGGAAAAAATTAGACAGGGGCTTGGTAAATTTATTATAGATGGTAAAGTTTTCAAGTAGTTTAAGGTTCTTTATTAACCTTGGAATTTCATATCACTTTCCACTAAAGGTATGAATGGATCCTAATGTAAGGAGAGTTAAAACTACATTTAGATTCTTCAATCACCTCTCACAAATGGAGGGTTATGAAAATCTAATAATGAAAGGATTAAATAGCCATATGGAAGATTTTAATTCTCACAAACTTGTCACCAGAATGATGATAATTAAGAAGGAATTGAAGAAGCTCTATAAGGAACAATTTAAATCAAATTTTCTTAAGTAGCTTGAGAAATAGAGGATTGAGCTCAATGATTTCCAAACTCGATTATATGGGAATCCACTGAATGCGGCTTTGAAGAAAAAGAATAAAATATTTCTAGACTCCTACCTTTCAGCCCTAGAAGCTCATACTTCTCTTCTAAAACAAAAAGATAAGGTTACCTAGCTAAGGGATGGAGACACTAATATTTCAATCTTCCATAGATGTATTTGTAAGTGATCTAGAAGGGGGGGTTGAATAGATCCTTAATATTTTTGAAATTTTCTACAATAAAAATCAGAAGTTAATTCACACAAAAACAATT
>JAOTAZ010000219.1:13147738-13158651 GCA_025629785.1 Erythroxylum oxycarpum
AAAGAAACTAAAAATCTAAATTTTACTGAATTTAAAAATAAAAAAGTAAAAGACCCACGTGATTTTGATCATCTATATTATTTAATTGTTTAATTTCCAGAATTTGAGTGGTTGGTTAGTCACTTACTTTGTTAATAAAACAACAACCACAATTCGTCAAAAAAACACAAAAAAAAACAACAACCACACGCGCACACATGCGACGACATGATCGACATCTAAGGTAAGGTCAGTCTAGCCTGTTAATTCACTTCCTCGATCTGGTTCTTACAAATAATGGAGGCTGAAGCTGAAGGGTTGAAGCCGGAAGTTGTCGTAGAGGAGAAGGTGCAAGATGGTGAGGGAATTTCGGGATCTTGTAAGGAAAGCCCTGATTTACTGGAGAAGAAAGGGTCTCATGTCATGAATAATGGCCCAAGGTACGAGATAATTTTCTCTTCTCTGTTTTACTTTTCTCTTCGGAAACAGATGTTATGTGGCTAATTGCTAAAAATGGGAAATGATGAGAAGGACATAGGCAGAGTGGTGGAAGAGTGTATCTTCAGCAATCAAGTCTAGCTTGGTGATATCTTGATTGTTGGGTACTGGGCTGTTTCAGATTCGAAGTGTTCCAATAAAGGAAATAAAAATTGTTGTATATCCTACTCTCATATATGTTGGAATCTAGCTGTCTACCAAAGAGTGAACGGTTGCAAAGAAAGAAAATGAACGCTTTGTGAGGCTCTGTAGTGTTCAACGGTTACTAATCGAGGTTTGTGGCATGTTAACGTGATTGATTTGGATTGGGTGCTCATTTGCATGAATTGTTCAAATTATTGCCTGAGATCAATTTTACCACGTGGACTTTAGACTTGGTCCATGGAATACTATGACAGATAAGCTTTGGAGTTGATGGAATCTCATCTTGTGATTCATGTCAGTTTCGCAAAGAATGTATAACTGTTCAGCAGAATTTGGGACGACTTGTAACGTGGAAATAACATAGGTTAGGATCTGGATTTGGGGGTTACTCTCATTCATGTGTGATGCTCTTGGTTTTCTAAATAGTTGGACTGCTACTTAGTTCATCAAATTAAGGACGTAGAAAGCTCTAAAATAACAGAAAGAGTAGTTCCAAGAATTTCGTTGGCAAATACAGTGAGTAATTGAATCTGGACATAAAGCAGCTATTCATTTGTTGACCTGTGATAAAGACACTATTGAAAAAACTCCGTAACAGAATTATATGTGTGACACATTTCTCTTTGCTTCGGGAAATATTCCCTTAACAAACATTTATTATAAACATAATACTGCAGCAGCTCTTGTCAAGCAAGGGGGCCTACACATTACGATTCTCCAAATGCCTCTTTTATTTTCTTATTAAAAGCTTATCATGATATCAGAGCTTTAATGGCTAACGCCTCTTCTAATAGTTCTTCGTCAGCATCCGAGGGGGAGGTCACTCCTATGACCATACGATCATCCTTTGCAGCACCCACTACCAGTACCCTCTCATTTGCTCTGCCAATCAAACTGGAAAGAGCTAATTACTTGCTCTGGAAAACTCATGCACTACCTGCTCTAATTGGGCAAGGCTTCCTCAGGTTTGTCACTGGTTCAAACACTGCAACACCAATTGTAAATCCAGATCAACCCAACGAAGCCTATATGTCTTGGTTGAAACAAGATCAAATACTACTTTCTTGGCTCCTCGCGTCAATGTTTGAAGCAGTAGTTGGTGATGTTGTTGGTTGCACTACGTCACGTGAAATCTGGATTTCTCTTGAGCACCTTTATGCCACACCCACTTGCCAAAAGGTTCTACAATTACAGGTACAGTTGCAAAACATGAAGAAAGGTACTTCTTCTATCACTGGTTATGTTGTTAAGATGAAGTCCATCTCCGATCAATTGGCAGCCACTGGATCTCCACTCTCTCAAGAAGATTTAATTATGGCGATACTTGCTGGAGTTGGATCTAAATATGATCCAGTAGTTGTGAACATTACATCTAGATCTGATCTACCTCATTACAAGAGGTACAAGCCTCTTTGGTTAATCATGAGTTACGACTAGAACATGTAGCTGCTGCAACTACTGTTGATTTGTCTCATCTTACTGCAAACGTTGTTGCACTCCACCTGCTTTCTCACAAAGAGCAGGCAATACTTGTGGCGGTTACAGAGGTAGTGGTCGTGGAAGGAATCAGAGGCTTGTTTGTTGAGTTTGTCATCGTCCTGGCCACTCAGCTATTAAATGTTATTTTCGGTTTGATCCACATTACCAAGGCCCTACACCATTCAACCCATCCCTTCCCACCCCTCCTAAACCACCTCAACCTTTTTTCCCTACTCATTTCTCTCCTCCACCCTATCACATGGTTGTCTCCAAGTCGTCATCGCCTTCTCCTCCTACCTTCAATGCCATGATAGCTACACCCTAATCGGTCCAGAACCCCAAATGGTATTTTGATTCAGGAGCTTCTAGTCACTCTATGGTTCCACTTCCAATCTTTAGGTCACTCACCCTTATTTTGGTTTGAGCAGCTTACAATGGAAAATGGTCATGGCATTCCCATTACTTACACAGGTTGAATATTGCCCATTCGTTAAATATCTTACCTCTCTTAGCATTCGATATCAACGAACATCTCCTTACATTCATCACCAAAATGGTCGGATTGAACACAAACATTGACATCTTATTGATTGAACGCAAACATCAACATCTTATTGAAACAGGCCTCATCCTCCTTACACAAGCCTCTCTTCCGTTATCTTTTTGGCGGTATGCCTTTGATACTGTTGTATATCTTATCAACTGCATGCCTACCCCCATTCTCAATAATTCTTCTCCTTACTAGTTATTATTTCATCATTTTCCTAATTACTCCTTTCTTTTTGTTTTTGGTTGCTCATGTTATCCTCTTCTCCGTCCCTATAATAAAAATAAGTTTTCCTTTTATACCACTAAATGCTTATTTCTTGGCTATAGTTTCCATCACAAAGAATACCAATGCCTTTCCCCTACTGGTCATGTTTATATCACTCCCCATGCTCCGTTTGATAAATCCGAGTTTCCATACACTTCCTCTTTGATTTCCTCTCCTCCTAGATTCTCTATTGCTTTATCTCCTTCACCTTTTCCTCTTGTTCATCTATCTTCATCTTTAACTTCCACTCCTCAAGCGATAATACCAGAGAACTCTGTGGCAGACTTTTCCCCTCATCTTTGTTTTCACACGACAAGTTAGGAGCTCCACTCATTACTCAGCCATGCTCCGATGGACACCCTCCTCCTTCTATCCTTGGCCCGCCACCCCTTAATACCCACCCAATGCAAACTAGAGCCAAATCTGGCATTCATAAGCTCAAACTTTACTCCACTCACCTCAACCCACCTACCTCTGAACCCAAAATAGTTGCTGAAGCCTTTGCCAATTCTTACTGGAAACAGGCAATGGCTAAAGAGTTTCAAGCCCTTCAACAAAATTCCACTTGGACCTTAGTTCCTCCTCATCCCAACAACAAATCATTAGCTCCAAGTGAGTTTTTCGAATTAAATATCATGCTGATCGCACCATAGCCCGTTATAAAGCCTGTTTAATTGCAAAAGGATTTACCCAAATACCTAGTATCGATTTTATCGAAACCTTTAGCCCTATTATTATATGCCTGGTACAATCCATATAATCCTTACTCTAGCTGTGACCTACAATTGGCCTATATACCAAATGGATATCTCCAATGCATTTTTACATGGGAACCTCTCTAAGATAGTTTATATGGCCCAACCCGATGGTTTTGTTGATCCACAACATCCTCACTTCATTTGTCGTCTTCATCGTGCCATCTATGGTCTTCGCCAAGCTTCACAAGCTTGGTTTCAACGCCTCACAATAGCTCTCCTTGAATGGGGGTTTCAATAATCTCAGTCTGATTCCTCTCTATTCTTTTACAATAATGGATCTACACTTCTCTTTTTTTCTTGTATATGTCAACAATATAATTGTCATGGGTAACCACAACTCCACCATTCAACAACTCTTTCATTTCCTTTCATCCAAGTTTTCTCTTAAACTTTTGGGTTCCCTCAATTACTTTCTGGGCATTCAAGTTACCCACACCTCCAATGGCTTGCATCTCTCTCAGACAAAATACTTACATGATATTCTTTCCTGTACCAATATGCTGCATGCTAAGCCTCTATCCACTCCGACTGCCTCATCTGCCAAATTAAGTCATCATGACAATTCTCCTTTTGATAACTCGACTCTGTATCGTAGCACCATTGGTGCTCTGCAATACCTCACTATCACCCGCTGTAAAATTTCATATATGGTCAATCGACTCAGTCAATTTCTCCAACAACCAACTGAGTTTCACTGGCGTGCTTACAAACACCTGCTACGCTATCTCAAAGGTACTACCTCCCATGGCCTCGTCATTCGTCTAGTTCATCACTTTCGTTTGACTGCCTTCTCAAATTCAGACTGGGGGAGTGATCCGGATGACAAGAGGTCCACTAGTGGTTTATGTGTTTATCTTGGTGGTAATTTAATTGCCTAGTCCTCTCGAAAACAACGAATTTGAGTATCGAGCTTTAGCTTATACTGCTGCTGAAGTTGCATGGATAATGTCATTGCTCAAGGAGATCAATTTTCATCTTGAAGGGCCACCTCTGATTTAGTGTGATAACATTGGAGGTGCAACTTTAGCTAGTAATCCTATTTTTCACTCTCGGACAAAGCACATAGAAATAGATGTGCACTTTGTAAGGGAGAAAGTAGCTCGCAGAGACCTCTCAATATGCTACATTCTAACTGAAGAACAAGCTGTCGACATCTTTACAAAACCTTTATTAACAGCACGATTTGTTTATCTCAAGACCAAGCTTGTTATAGGAGACCAGCTACACTTGAGCAGGGGTGATAAAGACTATTGAAAAAACTCTTTAGCAGAATTATATACATGACATGCTTCTCTTTGCTTCTGGAATGTTCCCTTAACAGACCTTTATTATAAATATAATACTGCAGCAACTCTTGTCAGGCAAGGGGGCCTGCACATTACGATTCTCCAAATGCCTCTATTATTTTCTTATAAAAAGCTTATCAACCTGTAGCAAGTAAGCTCTTTGGTTGTAGACATTAAGATATTTTTCCTTTCAAGTGGACTGGGAAAGAGAGAAATAACACCCAACTAGTGGAACTGGATTTCACAAGTTAAGCGTGAAGAATAGCATGTTGAATCTTTGGTTCACCTGTCAGCTTTTTCTTCTGATGCAATGGAGTCTGCGGATGATTTTCATGGCGAACTTTTAATGTAGTTAAGCTTTAAAAATGCTTGTCTTTTGGACAGTTTTATATTAAGAGGTTGCTGAGAGCGGATATGTCATTCTTGTCAAATTAATTAGGTGGTTCCTCTGACATACCTGTAATGCTCAAACCGACACCGGTTTCTACCATCAAGCATCAGATAATCATTGTTCAAGGAAAGATTACATGGGATTTTACAAAACTTCTTCCCTGTGTTTTTAAGTTTTTTTTTTTTTTTTTGGTTTTGTAAGGTCTGCAACGATGGCAACCATAGAACAAGATGCGACCATTCCTGCTCAACGCCAACTTACCATATCCTATGATGGAAGAGTTGTTGTGTTTGATGACATTCCTCCAGAAAAGGTTATTCATATTTCAATTTGATTCTGACCAACAAATTTGATTCTGATTCTTCACCATGTATAATATGCTTAGGTTCGAGAAATTTTGGTTATTGCCAAAGCAGCTGCAGCTGTGAAGAAGACTCAATCTGCCTCTCCTCTGATTACACCAGTCCTCACAAGGTCTCCTTCGATGAAGAGTACAGCCAACGGTTGGGCCTCGCCGCAGGCCCAGTTGTATCCTGTTCATAAGGGTTCGCTTTGCAACTTACAAGCTGGTATTATCCTCTTTAGTAGTTTAAGATTTAGAAGTCTGTGCATTTCCCTTTCTCTGAAACATAGTTGATCTTTGTTTTTGTTGGTTGCAGATTTACCAATTGCAAGAAGACATTCTTTGCAACGATTCTTTGAGAAGAGACGGGACAGGTCTCTCTCTAGTTGGTTGATTTTCTTCTTTTGTGTTTCATTTCTCGGTCACATTTTCTTTTCTTGCAGGGTAGTGAGCAAAAGCCCTTATGCTTCTCCCCCAACAGCTAAAACGTACGAGACCACAGAACCTGATTTTAGTGCTGAAACTTCAACAGATGCGGCTTGCTTGGAGGAACGTCTAGCGCCAGCTAAAGAACAACAAAAAGTGGCTGCTAATATTGCTTGAATTGTGCGTAAAGGCTTCTATGAATTACAGAACCATCTATTCCCTTGTATTGTTAACCTATAGAACGATGTTTAGTTGCACAACAGATGATCAACGGCTCTTGGATGTGGTGGCTTGACGCGTGTTTACTTCTTGAAACTGGTGAGAGTTCGGTCACACTGTTGCTCCGTAGTCCGTACATGTATAGCCTATAGGCCCCTGTAAATTGCTATCTAACCTACCATCGTGTGTTAGATCGTCTGTAACTTTAATGTAACTGTAACGAACAATTGACCTGTAGTTTATCGTCTGTTATGCTGCTACTAAGTGCTACAGTTTGTATGCAATCCAAGTGAGTTCACTTCGTTTAGTCAGTACATAAATATCATTAAACTGAATCATAAATTATCCCTAGCTACACCGGAGATCACTAGCTACATTTAGCACATTCTTAATGCCATGACCCACACCAGACCTGGAAATACTTTGCCCGAATGACTCCTGTAAATGTCGCAGATATACCTGCAAATTCCAAGACGACAACAAATGCAGCAATGTTCGTATTAATACCTTACCTGCAATTGAACAACTTGAAGCAACTTGTATAAAATAAAATAAAAAAAGCGAAAAATAGCAAGAACATTTACAGCCTTTTTGATAAAGGAGACAGACTAGCGCCATGACATCCTGCCTTAACGCACCCAGACACCCGTCCAAAAGATTCGTACAAATTCTTAATCACTTACCAGGTCCCGTTCGATGATGCATGAACTGGATTTCCCGGAAGCCGAGTGTAGACATAGTGCACTACAGGTGCAGATGGCCCCCAACATAAAACTGACTTCTGGCTGCCACTGTTGAAAGTCCACCCACTGCGACCAAAATGACCTCTAGAAGAATGAGATCAGGTACAAGCTAATTTTCCAGTTAAAGAAACAGTGGTCAATCAGACGATGAAGGCCATACAAAAAAAATTCATACTTTCAACTTCTAAAACTGGTTCATACGAGAGCAAATGCCAATTTCCATCTTCATTTAGACTCATGAAGACACATTAAAGTCAATACAAACATGTTCAAATTGAAGATTAAACAGAGAGATGCTTATTTCCGAGTAGAGCAGTGTAAACAAGAATCAATTTTGGGACATAGGGGGCGAGGCCATCTTCTTCTTACTATTGCTTTTCCCCAACGACCCTCCGTATATTCTCTAGCAATCGACGCAACCGGGAGTCCTTCTGGGTTTAAGAGCTCAAACCCATCAAAACTCGGTCCAACCCAGTTAAGATGGGCCGGAGATATGGAGCATCGAGATGGGAGAAAAAGGAGAACGTGATTAGCGGCTTTTCTTAGGGTGGTTTTGAGTTTTCCCATTAATTTTTTGGTTTGTTTGAGATGTTTGGCTAAGGAATCGATTCTGTGAAGAGAGAGGCATTGACTTTGTGGACAAATTGACCCAAATTCCAAGAGAGAAAGAGATTCCTCAACGAGAAGAGACTGAGCAGCGGATGAGAAATGCTTTTCTTTTTATTCGCTTTCACTTTTCTTTTCTTTTTCTCTTTTAGCAAGGTCAGCAACCGAACACCAAAAACACAACCCTCTTTAAGACTCTTTACCCTTTGACATGTACAATGTAAACTTATGTGTGTCTATGTTTGGCTTTTGCTTTGTTTTCTTTATCTGTTGCAGCATTAGCGCTTGTTTACGTGTGTATATGTGTGTGTCTTAGCTTTCTTAGATTAAAGTGCCCAACACACATGTGCAACAGTCTTAGCTGGCTAAGACAACCCTTGTTTTGCGCTTGGCTTTAGACTTTGTTTGGATCTCTTCTAAAAAATATTCACAGGAGAAAAAAGAAAAGGTCAATCAGAATCCAATGCGAGGGTTAGTGGTGTAGACTTCAAGTGTGTGTTTGTTGTTAGATTTGGGGGAAGATAAAAGGGGAGTCAACTAGTCTCGTGTGGGTGGTGTACTTACTTTGCTAGTTTGCTTACTTCTACTTCTCTACTCTACTTGTTTCTCCCTTTTGTCTCTATTTAGAATTCAACTGCAACAGCCACTTTGAACGAGTTCAACACAAATCGGTTCATCCACTTAGCTTTGCTTTCTGTTCTTTCTCGTTGGGTTTGGCTCTGCCCTACTTCTGCGTAAAAGATAATATAAACCCACCCAAGTGCTTTGGCCTTACATTTGTTTCAGGTACATTTCGTTTTCCAGGTTTCTTTTATCTCTTCCCCATCTTTGCTTTTCGTCATCATCTCGTTCACTGTCTGCCTGTGTTATGGGTTCTTGTGTTTCTGATTATCGTCAAGATGTGTTTTTGTTCTTCTGCTAGATTAGGGTGTTCGTTGCTTGATGGTTTGGGTTTATGGTATGGGAATGGGAATCGAATGAAGAATAAGAATCTGTGGAAAAATTCCCTCGTTTATCGATGATGCTAGCCTCTTTTGGACCCCCTGTTCTTTTTCACCTCGATGCCAATTTCCTCGTGAATTCTCGCTTTTGTGCAAAAAAGTTCATTTCTTGATATCCTCTTGGCTCTTTTCTTTGCTTTCTTCTTTCCACTGGACTTTAGGGTACAATACATCAAATTGCATGGTTTTTCTTGGATCTTAGAGGAGTATGTATGGTCTAAATTTTCTTTCTTGAGTAAAACTTTGTAAAAAATGAAAGAGGTTTTCATGTATGATATTGCGCTTGCTATCCTGAATTTCCATGGAATATCTACTATATAAATTTCATTGACAGTAACTCATTTGATTTCCTTACTCACTGACAGGTACAATTTGGGAACTTCTAATAAATGGAGCACAATGACTGCTGTGTTTTAAGCCCAAATCGGAAGAGAAAGTTGCAGGAAAATGTTACTGAAATGGAGGCCTTCCCATTGAACAAGCTCAATCAAGACCTTCTTGAAAGGGTTCTGTCCTGGTTACCAACTTCCTCGTTTTATCGCCTGACTTCCGTGTGCAAGAGATGGAAATCAGTTGCAGATTCTGCAAGTTTCAAGCTGGCCTGCTATGAGGTTCCTTCACGTGATCCATGGTTTTTCATGGTTGATCCACATATTAATCAGTCTACTATATTTGACTCTGCTGAAAGAAGTTGGAAGAAGCTCAACTATCCAACTCTCCTCCAAAACTGTTCCAACAGTGATGCAATCCCTGTTGCAGCAGCTGGTGGCTTGGTCTGCTTTCGAAGTGATTCAGGAGACTTCATTACATGCAATCCTGTGACAGGATCCTGCCGCCAACTCCCTCAGATGCAAAGTGCAAGAGAGAATCTTTCACTTTGTGCTATTGCAATGGGTATGAGTACGGCAGATAAGCTTTCTTACAAGCTTGTACTGGTCACTGGTGAGCTGCCAAGATTGTCATACAAGGCTTATAATTCAAACATCAATCGCTGGGAGGAAGAGATTTTGCTGGAAAGAAATGTTGACGAGTCTCAGGAGTTGGAGTCTACTGATGATAATGGTGTGTACTTCCTTAGTAAAGCTGGAAACGTAGTGGACCTAGTGGTGACTGACATGCACAGAAGCCCATCTAAACAATACTCATCAGTTACAACACTCGCGCATGGAGAGGAGATAGTTTATTTCCTTAGCTCCTCTGGTACCATTGTGGCTTGTAATCTGACCCACAAATGCTTCTCGGAGTACCCCAGGCTGTTCCCCGCTTTCTCGGAATACTCCATCGACTTGGTGGTGTGCAGAGGAGAAATGCTGGTAGTAGCGTTGTCAGAATTTTGTGAGAGTGCAAGCCTGAGGATCTGGAGATATGACGAGGACAGCCGATCTTGGCAACAAACAGCGATGATGCCTCCTGCAATGTCCCAAGAATTCTATGAGAAGAAGGTGGACATAAACTGTGTAGGGGCTGGTGACAAGATACTCGTATGCCTGAGTTGTCCTGAGTTTTACAGTTATGTGGTATGTGATTTGAGGACAAATGAGTGGACTGAATTGCCAAAGTGTTTCACAAATGGTGAAACGGTGGAGTTCATGTCTGCATTCGCATTTGAGCCAAGGATTGAGGCGTCCGTCTGAGGAGATGATTCTGATAAGAATTATCACTGCCATGTTTCCTGTTCTTTTTCAAGCTTTTGCTCGACTCTTGAAGTGTTTCATCTTCTTCATTGTTTTACCAACTCCAATGGAGTTTGGCATGAATGTGATTTCAACAATAGTAATTCAAATGAGGATTCTTTTAGTGGATATGACCTTTTCTTTTCAATTGCTGCGAACGATCTTTGGCTTCATAATTTTTACCGTATCTTCCAATTACTGCTATCAAGTACAATTATAATTATGGGATTTGACTATAATCGTAATATCACAAGAGCAATTAATTGCTCTTCCTAATTGACTTATCAAATACGCACATCACCCAAGGAATAGGGTAGGATCCATCAAACTAAAGAGTCCTGTCCCACCTCAGCCAATAACGTCCATGCTTATAACATTCAGTCATGGGAATAAAAATAAGGATGAATGAGAATGGATATTATCATAATTGGTGAAGAGTAAGAAATGATTACTATTATTATTGATAGTGATTAGTTTGTAAAAAATAATGTAATTAATTATTTACAATATATTAATTAATTAACATATTGTAATTAATTGATTAGAGTATTTT
>JAOTAZ010000219.1:13162779-13177551 GCA_025629785.1 Erythroxylum oxycarpum
AATAAATATTTTCATTACAAAACTGTAACTGAAGAAGATAAAGTTACATGTAAATACACTTGCTTTCCAGGGCACTACATTTACATAACTCCAACATGTAAGACTTTTCTTTCCTTTATGATTAACCAAAGTGGGAGAGGGTAAGAAGGTGTTCTTATAATTTTATCACTCTCTCCTATCTTGCATGGAAAAATCGAAAATTATATGAGAAGTGTCTCATTGTTTCCTTCTTTCTTCTAAGACAATACACCTCCAAAGTGTTTCTTCTCTTTTCCTACTAAAGGATTTTGTTAACCAAGTTATCCTAGGAGAACAAGAGGTAAATCAAATTGGTTGATGATACAACAACAAGAAGAAGATAGATTGATAAAGGAAAAGATTCAAAAGCAAAGGTTTTGGATACAAGAAGAAGGAGAGGATGGCGTAGCGAGGAATTAATGCTATAACAAAGGAATCGGTAAAACTCTTTATCCTATTTATGTTTATTATTATCCTTATACCATATTATGTATGTATTGGCATGATGATTTGGATATATTGCTTCTGCTGCAAATACGATATCTAAAAAGTTTTGAAGTTTACCAATTCTCCAAATATAACATACTTTCTTTTTCCGATCCAATAGTAGTTCCAGAGGTAGAAAAAGCCATTACACTTTATTGTGATAATAGTGAGATAGTGGCTAATTCTAAAGAACCTCGGAACTGCAAAGTTACAAAACACATTGAGCGAAAGTATCATTTTATAAGGGAGATAATAAAACGTAGAGAGGTGAATATGATAAAAATTTTCACGGAGCAAAACCTTGCTGATCCGTTTACAAAGACTCTGTCTCAAAAGAGTTTTGGGGGTCACCTAGCAGGGATGAGAATGAAGGATATTGTATTAGGATAAGTGAGAAATTGTTGGAGTTATATAAAAATAGTGCCCTAAAAAGTAAGTGTATTTACATATAAGTTAATCTTCTTCAGTTATATCATAAACATTGTAGCATTCTTGAGAGAGTTCTTTAATAGAAGCATCTTTACATTCTTCCACATTCCTTCTTTTCTGTAGCAAAGTGTTTCATATAAAGAGCTGACTTAAAGATGAGAGTATATTCAATTGCCGTATGAGCGTCGGTGAAAGTTTAAGCCTATTATAGAATGCCCTTAGTAAGTAATGTAACATGTACGTACTTTATTAGCAACTGCTGAGAGTAACTGTTTTTATCATGCATGCTTGGTTGGTCAAAATCAGCAAGTGAAAGCAAATATACCCTGTGTTAATTTCCAATTCCTTTTTCATTTTCCCCTGCTGCATGCATTCTCGCCTCCACACAAAAAGATTGAAAATCACTGATATTTGCAGTTCAGAATATTGGTTGTCCAGCTATGTCCGGTTTTTGTAGACAGATTTTCCCTGGCATTTGTACACGGGGATACCTCAACTTCGTACTTTGACGATGTGAAGATCTATCAATCATACTTGGTCTCTTTGTTTCAACGTAATTCTGTTTAATATCTCGAAATCCAGTTAATTTATGAAAAGAAAATGAGTGAAATTTCCTTATTATAGAAATTCGATTCATACTAGTGGGCCTTAGGGGAGAGGCTAAGCCCGACAACGGGTATCCACTTACCATCCAGATTTAACCTTAACCAGCCAGAGACGAGGTAACAAACCCAGCACCATAATCGTGGCGAAACCATTAGCACACAATTGAATTAAGCCTCACGTCTTCCTTCCGACATTTGTTCCTTGGCAACCTATCATTAGCTTCGACAAATTCCTTGCATTTCACAGCTTTATAAAAATTGGCACCCTTAGTTATGGAATTAGCTACTATTGGTGATTTTTGCTCTCCAATCAATCGAAATGCATGCGGGTCATGGCCAAAGATGGCTTCTTTCTCATGTGGGTCGTGGCCAAAAATGGCTTCTTTCGGTTTCCACACTCGTGGGCGTCGATGGGTTCCAGTACTTGCAGTGAATTCATCAATACCTTCAAATGGGTATGTTGGTGGAAACAGAAGTAGCAGTGGCTTTAAATACAACATTGATACTGGTACCAGTTATAAGAGGATTTACAAGAGACTGGAGTCCTGTTTGGTGGTACCTCCGCCTAAAGAGATGAAACCACGTGCGATCATTAAGTTCCTCGGTGGTGCCTTTATCGGAGCTGTCCCTGAAGTCACCTACAGGCACATTCAGCACCGCTACTTCCTTTCTCTTCGCTTTGTTTAATTTGTTTTAACATTTTGTATTTCTCTTGTGCATTGTTGTCTATGTATTTGGCAGCTATTTCATTGAGCTTCTGGCGAAAGAGGGGTATCTTATTATTTCGGTTCCTTACAATGTGACTTTTGATCATGCCCAAGCTACTAGTCAAGTGTATGAGCGATTCAATGCTTGCTTGGACTTGATACTAGCATCTGGGTTGCCTGATGCCAATCTAACTCCTGCCCAGCTCGTTGATCTTCCTATTTTTTCTGTTGGTCATAGGTGCTTTCACTTTCTCGGTGTCTCAACTTTTGTTTGTTCTCTTATGAATTTTTTGTAATTACGAACATATGGTGACTGAATTGTATATGTCCTTGTGTTACTCGGATGTTGTAGCAATGGTGCACTTCTCCAGGTTCTTACAGGAAGTTATTTCTGTGACAAGATACCAAAGGTATGGCTTTTCGTTGCTATGCCTGGCTCTTTAGTATTTTGCTCGTCAGGAAGTTAATTGCAGAGACATAGGGGTACTAGCACTATGTTGTTCAAGCCTGCTTATAGATAGAACTCAATCAATTTGTGGAATGTGACAAAGAATATTATCTCGTGTCGAAGGCCAATGCCATAATCTCCTTCAATAACCGGCCTGCTACAGAAGCAGTACCATACTTTGAGCAGGTATAAATATTTTATTTGCACTTAGTCCTCCCACTTATCCAAGACTATGATGGCATCTCTTATAGAATGCTAATTTTTGTTTCCTGTGGTAGCTTTACTTTGCATATAGTCTGGAGTTATTTATCTGGGTTTTTTCTCTTTCTGTACTTGTGGACATGATGCCTGTCCCTCTATACCTTTCCATTAGTTTTCTCATTTTTGGTACATCAGCTTATTTTTTGGATTTGAAGGCTGAGATCATAAAAAAATAATATTTCTTTTAGTTACAACCGCCTGTTTGGCTTTTTCTACGATTAAAACAAGCTATGAAGCAGCAACATGCATGTCTTTGGGATTTGAGGTGCTGAGATCATAAAACAGTTGATCTTTTTTTCAGTTACCAGCTGCCTATTTGGCTTTTAAGGAAGCATCTATCTTTAACATGCTCCTGGTATTGAAGATCAATTCAACATTTAGTTTGAAAGAATATCTGGTCTTCATATTACAAAATGCTAACAACAAATGCTCTAGGCATATGGTCATAAAACTTCTTGGTAATTCTTCATGAAACATTTTAGAGAATTGGAAAGAATTAGCATTTTGTCTCTATTTGAATTAATAAATAACTCTAGCTGATAAGAGCAATCTAGCTTAGTTATTTTGGTCAAAGCAATAATTGCTATTAACATTACACTGGAACCTGCAGTTTGGTCCACTAGTGAATCAAATGATGCCTGTTGTGGAAGCATCTCCAATTTATACAATGGCTAGGAGCGCCTCAGGTAAATTGCTTATTAGCATTTCCTATTGTGTCTTATTCATTAGGTTTTTCCGATATGTTTAAGTTTTAATTAATTAACCTTGATAATTTGCAAGTGCACGAGTCGTTCGCGTAGTACCTAAGATGTCTGTCCCATGAGGAGGGATAATCTAATCTTAAAATCTAAGTCCAAAATAATTCGCCAAATTCAAAATGTAACAGATCAATTTAATCAATCAAATCAATTGAAGAATCAATTATGAAAATATTAACAATTTAGCAGTTGCAACACACACTTAAGAATCATCCTAAAGGAATTACTAATTGAGAGAGAGAATTTTGCTTATCTTTAACGCTAACCTAATCGATTATGAATTACTGGATTATTGATTCTAGACGATCCTAAGATTGTTTACTCTCTCTCGAGTTATAATCATTAATTCTAAATTATAAACCCTAATTATATTATGGAAATTACAATTTCTCAATTAACAACCTATCGAAAACCTTAATTAGATTTGAAGTTGTCCGATAAATTATCGGAAGCTTATTCAAGGTTTTTCTTCACACAACTTTACTGATTTGATTTAATTCTTGTTATATTAAATTACCTAACTCTCGTTATTCTAATTTAATTATTTTTTTAATTCACCTTCTCAATTTATTATCAAATTATGTACGTCCATAATTAAATTACAATAAGTCTAAATAACGCATAAAAAATTAGATTTCGTTAAATCAAAGATAAAATCCTGAATGTGAGTTTAGAAACATCATCAACATCCAAAAATTCTATCATAAGTTGTTATTCCAATTCTATAATAATAGGATTTTTTAGGGTTACGAAATTGAACGAACAACAGGAGGCAATGAGGTCAGAAAATCCCTAATTCGGGAAGTACGTCGAGTCGGCTTCTTCTCCTCTTCTCTCTTCCTTCTTCTCTTTCTCTATCTCTCGATAATTCTTTCTAGTGTTTCTCTAAAGTGGCTGATGCAAAAGCTCCGTTCTGCCTCCCTTGTTGTTTTTTAAATAGTCTTTTGTGTCTTCTATAACCCTAGGATTTTTTAGGGTCCGAAAGGTCCAAAAAATCTCTCGAAACATGAAGTTCGTAAGCTTTTGCTTGTCTGCCCAATGCAGGCCACAATTATGGGCCATATTCGAGCCTTTTGTCACAATCATAGCATATGAGCCATAATTGTGAGCTAACTCTGGTGCTTCTATCACGATTAGGCCACGATCGTGGGCCGTTGTTTCGGCCCGAGTGTTTTTGAAACCTCTCCATTCTTCGATATTGACCTTGAAACACTAACAAACACAGCAAGGCACCTCAAAAATGTAATAATTAAGCTCAAAGATTTGTACTAACCCATAAAACACTTGAAACATAAATAATTAATAAACTAACATAATTCTAACATAAACACATACTAAACGATTGAATTAACAATTAAATACATATTAAATTAAGCGCTAAAATATAATGCAATTTACACTTATAAACATCCCCACATTTAAACGTTTGGTTGTCCTCAAGAAAATAAACAACAAACAAATCAAGAAAACATAAAACACGTATATGGTATAATGAGACAATGACTTCAACTTAGCGAAACAAATTTAATTATAAACACAATCTTTCAAGCCATTCTAACTAATTATCAAGCGAAATTTGCGTATAAGCACCTTGGATTAATTGTACAAACTAATCAAAATTTTAATGTTGAGTCTATTCACCTCTATCACTTGCACACACACATTGATAATCATTCAGTCAAAACAAAAGTGTACTTATTTCTCAGTAGGTTTTCATGAAAAATCAAGCTATTAACAAGTTTGTTAATTTTTTATTTAAAAACATTCTTTTTGTTGATTTTTCTTTAAGGACATAAACCTAGTCTTTTTACGCGAAGGCAAATATTTGTGATGAATGTCGATCCGGTTACTCAACTAAGTCATGTTGTTATTAAGCTGCTTGTTTGAAATGTCATTATAGCCTTTTTACACGAAAATATACATTTGTGATGTGTCTCAATCCGATTACTCAGCTACACATTCTCAATTGGCTACTAGCTCTATTCATAACCCGAAGGTCAGTGGAATAATTATTTTAATTAAGATTATACAACCTTTTTTCTTAAACAAAAATTTACCTACCTTATTGATTTAGCTAATCATTCTCATGAAAATGTACTAATGATGTTACTTATTTGTTTGACCTAAAGTTATAAATGAGTATGACAAATTTCTAAGGTGAATGTACTAACATTGTATTCCTAATTAACTAGCATATTTAGCCCTAAATAACTTAGGTCACTAATTTCAGAAGCTAATAAATCTTCACAACCCAAAAAGCTATGTTTAAGGCTAAATCTATCCCATTAAGTCCTATCTATTGATGCGTTCACACAATTCACATTATGCAACCTAAACAAACTATCATCAATATGCAAAATTCAGGTTCAAAGTAAAAACACACAACTCTCCCCACACATTGTCCTCAATGTGAGAAGGGTACACAAACACACCAGGGGGAGCCAAAACACAATATACAAAAAACATAAAAAGAAAATACTAACAAAAATGAAAAAAAAAGGGTTAGAACACGAAACTATTTATGGTGATGAAGGTGGTGATGGTGTTGGAGGTGGCAGTTGGATGCCTTGAGCCTCGAAGTAACGATGGATCCAACATATATTTCGGCTCTGACGTCGTTGTGTTCGGGTCATCCCTTCATTCTTTTAGAGTTCTCCGCAAGAGTATCTGTAATTACTTTGATGTTTGCGGAGATTGTATCAAGCACTTTCTTTCAGCCTGGTTTCACTGTTTCTTCTTCCTCCTCGGACTTTTCATTAGTCGAGTCCTCTTCTAACTGCTGAGGCGGCACTGTACTCAAACTCGCCTAATTAGCCATGATCTTCACATGCATCTTTTGGTTGATATCTTGGAGTTCCATGTTATGGGACTTAAGGATTTCAGTAAGCCATAGATGATGATGATTTAGAAAATGTAAGAGGTGGATGGTTAAACCACTACAGTCCACGCAATAATACTCAACAATGGTGGAAACTAAGTACCCTATACCCTATACCCAAATTGTTACTCCTCTTACGTAGAGTTGCAACAATAGCGTTCAGCATATGTGTAGAGGTGTACACTGAGATGCTGCAATCCATGCACCACAACAGAAAAAAAAAAAAAAATTTGTTGAGCACTTGTTGGATTCTGATTTATCAAAAACCAATTGGCATATGAATTTGTGCAATAACAAGTGCTCATATGTTCTTATGATGTTGTGGGTATTTTTGGCGTCGAATCGCTCTTAGTGAGCTCATTCTAATAGTGAGAAACACGGAAATCATCGTGTTGATCGATAATGAAAGACTCAGGGAATCTACAAATATCGCACAAGATTTTGATGTTTAACTCATAGTTTCGTCCCTGTAACCTAAACTATATTTCATTGGGATTACTAGGTTCGTAATATAGGGAATTGAAGAATTCTAAAGTGAGCTCCTGGTAGACAAGATATTGGAAGTGTATGAATTTTGCCCATTGAATTCTTTCTGCTATGCTCTCTACCCTATGCTGCAGTTCTAGCCTATCAAGTGTATCAAAATTAAAATATTTCAGGACTACAATTTGTTTAGCATTGAGGGATTGGAAACAAATTCCTTCCTCCTCTGTGTAGATTAGGAAGGGTGCTCCGAAGTCTGTCGCCGTGTTCCTTCGCTTTCGTCCTGTGACTTCGTTTCGCCTCAATGATTGATCGCGCTTTGCTGACTACTTAATGCGTGGCATACTGGCTTGCGTGTAGGTAGAAGTTGGAAGAGACTGGAAGTTTGAAATTTGGGTAGAGAGAAGTAAGAGTGCTTGGAGGTTTATTCTAAAGATAAAGGAAAAACGAAAGGGAGTGAAAAAGTGAAGTTAGAAATGACTATATAGGTGAATAGAGGGTAAAATGGTAAAAAATGAATATGAAATTTGCGTCCCCTTTTAATGTGGCCTGTAATTTTTTCACTAATCTTTTATTTTTTTCTTTTGTCCTTCTACACTTTTCTGAGATCACTTCTTAACTCTTTATAGCTCTTTCACCTCTCTTTTGCTGACTTCCTCATTCATCTAATTTATGTCGAAATCCTATGTCTTCCCGATTTTATTTAGAAATGAAACAACCTAACTACGAAATCCAAACTATCTAAAAATCAAAGGAAATAACATGGAATTAACAATACATGGGTTGCCTCTCAGACAACGCTTCTTTTAATGTCAATAGCTCAAACTCTTCTTTCATTGGAACTCAGCTGGAGTCAATTATGAGCAGTTTGCTTTCACCCTTTTCGTTCAACATCAGTTTTGTAGTTTGTAAATTAGCTATAAATTGCAAAATGATCAGAAGGACAATATTGATAAAGTTGAGAAGACTAATTAATTTCAGTAATGTCCTTTTTACTAACAAACTGTCAATAAAATAGGGAATAGCAAAACTCTCTGAATCTTCCAACGAATCTAACAGTTTGTCCTATAAGAAGGTGAGTTGCTATCTTTTTTCCTTAATCACCTTTTGTCTCCTTTGCTTTTTCTGCTTCATGAACAAATACTTTCATAACTTCTTCCAACTCAATGTCTGTTGTCATCTGTTCTTTGTCCTTTTGTTCTTTAGAAGATTCGAACACATCAATTATCCTCAATGAGCTACTATCCTTCAGATTCTTTAATATATCATTCATGTTTAATGTCACTTGGTCATCATTAATCCGAAGGATAAGGTTTTTTTTCATGGACATCCACCATTCGATGTTTACACACGGTATATCAAAATCTGGCGGATAATATGAGGGGTTTTCATCCTTTTCTTCATCATCTTTCTTGATTTCGTGGTCTTCTATAAGGTAGGGTTCAGCATGGTCTTCCACTGGTTTTTCTTGTTCTTCCGCATTTCTAAATGTGATAACTTCATATTGCTCTCGTTGATATAATTCCATATTGCTCAAAGAGTTTTCCACACTTCTCTTACAAAATTCATGGTAAAGTTGTTTTACTTAAATCTCCAGGTTGTGAATAGAATTAACATGATTTTCTATTACTTAATCAAATTGCTCTTCCAGTCTCTTCTCATTTTCATCCATATCTATTAGCTTATCTATGATTTTGTCTAATTTAGAACCTCATGAACTAGACTCATCTTGCTGAAATTCAAATAGGTCTTGATGTTCTAAGTGAGTCCTTACATTGTTGGACCAATAGAAATTTGGGTGATTCTGTCACCCCGGAGTATACATGTTCTAATAAGGATCGTTACTTCCCCAATCATACTATGCCTCATTGTTGTTCGCAAAAATTTCTTGTTCCCTATAATATCTATCCTCTTATCATTGTTCTTTCCATTTTTTCTTGGCTTCTAGCTCTTCAAATGTCTAATTCTCACTTTAAGATGTCTTCATGTGTCTCTATTTTGTTCCTCAAACTTCTTTCTTTTTTTATTATTATTAAAAACAAAATATAGTAAAAAGCCTTAGACTAAAGAACTAAACTTATCGCCTCTCCAATAATGAAGTCAAAAATTTGGCCGAGTTTTTTTTTATGTGTGTAAGTTTTAATTAATTACCTTGATAATCTGCAAGCGCAAGAGTCGTTTATGTAGTACCTAAGGTGTCGATCACACGAGGAGAGATAATCTAATCTTAAAATATAAGGCCAAAACAATTCGCAAAATTCAAAACGTAACAGAACTAAGATGAGAATTCAATTTAATCAAGCAAATCAATTCAAGAATCAATCATGAAAATATTCACAATTTAGCAGTCGCAACACACACTCAAGAATCAACCTAAAAGAATTACCAATTAAGAGAAAGAGAATTTTACCTATCTTTAATGCTAACATAATCGATTATAAATTACTGGATTATTGATTCTAAACGATCCTAGGGTTGATTATTCTCTCTCGAGTTATAACCATTAATCTTAAATTATAAACTCTAATCAGATTATGGAAGTTGCAATTCTGAATTAATAACCTATCCAAAACTTTAATTAGATCTGAAGTTGTCCAATAAACCATCGGAAACTTATGTAAGATCTCTCTTTACACAATTTTACCGATTTGATTTAATTCTTGTTCTATTAAATCACCTAATTCTCGTTAGCCAAATTTAATTATTTTTCATTCGATTCACCCTCTCAGTTTATTATCGAATTAAGCACGTCCATAATTAAATTACAATAAATCCAAATAACATATAAAGAATCAAATTTCATTAAATGAAAGATAAAACTTCGAAGGCGAGTTTAGAAATATCATCAATATCCAAAAATCCTATCATCAACTATTATTTCAATTCTATACAATAATAAAACTGAAAATAGTTGTAAATACAAAATTGAACGGATGACAGGAGGCAGTGATGTCAGCAAACTCCTCATCTGGGAATTACGTCGAATCGGCTTCTTCTCCTCTTTTCTCTTCCTTCTTCTCTTTCTCTATCTCTCGATAATTCTTTCTAGGGTTTCTCTAAAGTGGTTGATGCAAAAGCTCCTTTCTGCCTCTCTTATTGTTTTTTAAATAGTCTTTTATGTCTTGGGTAAGCCTACGTTGTTTTCGAGGTCCAAAAAGTCCAAAAAATCTCTCGAAACATGAAGTTTGTAAGCGGTTGCGTGTCTGACTGATGAAGTCTACGATCGTGGGCTACATCTGAGCCTTCTGTCACAATTGTGGCATATGGGCCACGACTGTCGGCCAATTTTGGTGCTTCTACCACGATTGTGGCCTGTTGTGCCACCATTGTAGGCCCTTTTTTAAGTCGAGTGTTTTCAAAACTTCTCCGTTCTTCGATGTTGATCCTGAAATACTAACAAGCACATCAAGATACCTCAAAAATATAATAAGTAAGTTCAAAGACTTGCACTAACCTATAAAACACTTAAAACATAAATAATTAACAAACTAATATAATTTAACCTAAACACATGCTAAACGATTGAATTAACAATTAAATACATATTAAACTAAACCCTAAAATATGGTGCAATTTATACCTATCACTTATCATTGATATACTTGAAATACATATTTGACATTAGCAGACACATAGTTAACAATAATGTTGCAAGGGAATCTAATCATAATTCAAACATAATATTTACCTAGTAGCTTTCTGAGTGAAAGTATGTCCACATCATCATGCTTTAGTAATATTACATCAATCCATCTCCCTATTCCATTCTGTTCAGTGATTTAATCTGTATTTAGCATTCCAATATTGTGCATTTAGTCGGCCTTGTAATTTTCTCTGACACATGTTAGATTGTTTTTTCTTATATAATAATTTATATTAGATTAAGACAATTCAGTTTCTAATTGTGCAGGAGATGCATGGAAGGTGCTACTTGATGCAGCTGGAGCGATGATACCAGACAATGATCAGGAAGCTGTTGTTTCATTCACCAAGTTTGTTGATCAGTTGCCCTCCGTACTAAATCAGGTAGGTAGTGTCTCCGAAGACGTTTCTGAGTGAGCTTTTAAGGCATTTCATTCTAATTATTGTAGGATATCTCTGCAGGCTACTTATCAGGAACAATAGTTATTTTAATAAGTCGTTTCTTAGATATATTTTACGTTTAAGTTCTCTTTACATTCTTAAATCAGTTAAATTGTTCAAGATTTGTGAAACATTCAAACGGTACATGAGAAGTACTTCATGAACTTATTACAGATCAGCCATAATGTCTAAAAGTTTTCATGCGACAGTTTCATGAAATTACCAAAACTTTGGAGGGTCAGTATCTATTTATGCGTAGTTTTTCTTTTAATGCTTATATTTAATTCTTCTGGTTATCCATTAAATTTGTGCTGACATAATCCTGGATTCTTTTAATGAACATCTTAACTCATTTCTATTCATTAGGTTACGGAAGGGGTATCGGAGTTCAAGCCAACACCCTCTGAAAACCGTGATTTCTGTAGGAACTCGTACAATGTCCAACACACACTTTTGGTATGGATGTTACATATTCGTGTATTCTAGATTACATAAGAAATCACACTAGACTTAAAAATTCTAGGTTGACCTAAATGATTCGTAGGTAAAGTTCAGTTTTGACACAATTGATGAGACAGATATCCTTGAAGAGGCTTTGAGACCTCGTATTCAATCCATTGGTGGGACACTAGAGAAGGTGAAGTTAAGTGGTAACCATATCACACCTTGCATACAGGTAAAATGTGCAAGTTTCTCCATGCATGTGATTTCGTGACTGCTGTACTTGGATACAACATGCACACTTTCGAATTTGCTCTGCATGTTTGATATGTTGAGATTATCAAGTTTAGTAGTATTCATCTTTGTCTAAACTTCTAATTGCTCAAATATCTGTGCTCTTGCTTTTTGATAGATGAACAACATTGGTAACTGAAAAGCCAACAAGAAAAAAGAACTAAATGAAACCCATTTGTTTAACGTGATAGGAACCAAAATGGCAAGTAGGTTATGTGTACACTCCAGCAGATGCCATTGCTCAGGGGCTTAAAACTCTCTCGTTGAATGACACCAGAGTTCTCTCAAGTACTATTAGTGACTGGTTCAGTCGCTTTGAGAATTGAAATGTAGGAGCTCACATTAGGATCTAATGATGGTTTGGTCAGGCCAGGGATATGTAAGTAAAGATATATGGTTGATGGCAGTGGATTATGTTAACACTGTTTACTAATCCATAGGCCATATGCTTTCACCAAGCACTGACAATAGTAGAGCATGTATTCCCTTTTTAATGTACCGTACCATTCTCCTACCGCAGGAGCGTTACTTTTTAAAAATCAATAAACAAAACTGGCAGAAAGGACAAGTTCTGCGTCTGTGATTCCAGCAGTTCTACTTTCATTTTATACCATAATCATCGTGCTAACATGCTATTGTTCTAGTTGATTCTCCGTAAATCAACTATATGCACAACTCCTGTTCCAGGAAGTTGCTAACATTGTAACCCAAGAATCTCCATTTCCTGTTATTATAGACCTCGTTCTAAAAGAAATGGGCGCCATCTTCTAGAGAACTAACGGGATTTGTTAGAAACTCTGTGATATCTGACTTCTATTTATTAACAGAAAGAGATTCCTGCATTGGAATAATCTGAAAAATATGCCAGATTTTATTAAACGGGCAGTGGTACGTTGGGTTTGCTTTCTCTCTCAAGGTAAAGAAACTGAATTACTTGTATTGCACATAGTGAAATATTAACCATAACTCCATTGCTACAGAAATGATGACCTTCATGTAAGCTGCCTTCCAACTCAAGCAACCCTCACTTTTTCAATGAGAACTGCAGCATCTTGGACCGTGACAATGTTCTCTGCTCCACCTTCTCCAATTGATGCCTCAAATTGTTCTTCCAAAGCCATCATAATCTTTACCTATGAAGTCCATTTTTTGGTCATCTTTCAAATTCCAGATTATAAATGAGCAACAACCGATCAAAAATATGACCCTGTATCATCATATATATCAATGAATTCGCGTAGGATACAAAGGAAAAGAAAGATACACCGTGTCGAGAGAGTCAGCACCCAAGTAAGCAAACTTGTCTGGGGTGTCACTGCACTCACTTCAATAGATAACTGCTTTGAGATGGCGCTTCGAACTATGTTTAGGGTTTCTGCTGGAGCGTGAGTTGGTTAATGCATATTTGGTAAGCTTTCTAATAAATGAAAAAAAAGAAAAACATGGAAACTAACCAGAACAGTTTAGAAAAGCTGGAAAGGTGCCAAGGAATTGCATGTGGTCTTATAGAGCAGCAAATGATAGTCTTTAAGCAACTAGAACGGGTTGAGCAAATGCTAGCTGCCTCTGAAAAATGGATTTTAGAGATGTTTTAGTGTCGAGAAAAATGGTCCTCTTTGCATCAGGATTCATAATGCATGTCACCTTATATGTCGGCAGATATTCTGAAAGAAAAGAAAGAAGAAGAGACTCCACAGATGCACCTGTCACAAGTACAGTAGTAATCCATCACTTACTTTGATGGAGAAACTCTCGGTTGACTAACAGAGACATTGCCCCTGGAGGCCATGGGAATGGTTGCTAGGGGACATATAGGGGTAGCAAGGATGCTAAACATGGAGAATGCAAGTACAGTAGTAATCCATCACTTACTTTGATGGAGAAACTCTCGGTTGACTAACAGAGACATTGCCCTTGGAGGCCATGGGAATGGTTGCTAGGGGACATATAGGGGTAGCAAGGATGCTAAACATGGAGAATGTTCAGATAGTAAGCTGAAATTTTTGAAGACAGAAGTTGCAAAAGAGAGTAAACTAAATAGATTAAGAAAGTTGGGGTCATAACTTATATATGGAGCTTCCATGATGTTGTTAGCTTGACAGGTGAGGAAGTAGCTGATAATTACTATGCATGTTTTTGGTTTCAAGCCCTGAAGTTGGGTGACAAATACCATGCCTGCGTCTACTTATGTTTTGTAGCTATCCAAGGATTCCAGAATCTTTGTTTTTAGCTTAACATATAGTTGCAAAACAAAAGTTTAGCACTAACCTCAAGACTTCAATGGTTAAGCAAGATCAAAGAAACCTCTAAATTATAGCTGTAACTAGCATAAATACTTATAAGGGGATTATAGAATTCAAGACATTGGATGGATGGATACTCATGAAACGGAGTGAGCACAAAGTAACAGGAACAGGTGTTCTGTTCCTTATATTATGATTTCTTATGCAACAGGAAGCTAGTCATTAAATCCTGACATTATTCAAAGTAGAGTAGAGAATTTTTTCATAGCTCACTGATTTTGCGTCTTTTATTAATGTTAAAAAGGCCTCAAATTCTAATATAATGAAAGGCTTGGGCCTTGCTATGCTCAACTAAGAGTCCGTTTGTTTACATGATGAGTTAGGCAGAGCAGTGTCGTTTATTGAAAATGTAAGCCTGTGTCTAGCCTGATCCAGTGTCACCCATGCGAAATTAAACAGCAACACTTGGGAGGGGTTACTTGGCTTTTAACGGTAAAATGGACCAAACCATATATATATATATGTTATAAAAGATAGAAATAATATGGTGTGCCACTAATTATAGATGATCACATGTTTGGTTTTACCTACACATATGGGGTAGATGGTCACATGTGTAGTAGGTATTTGAAATGTAC
>JAOTAZ010000219.1:13261125-13273571 GCA_025629785.1 Erythroxylum oxycarpum
ATTGGGTATTGAGTTTTGATTCTGATGATAGATTTGTGGATTAAGACTTATTGAAGTGTTAGGAATAGAATTGCGTTGTTTCTGCTGGTGTTTGGATGCCGGACGGGAGGTCCGATGTTGCCTTGTGTTGTTGGGTTGTGTATTAGAAGTGAGTTTCTTTTGTTTTAATTTTTGGGCTGTCAAAATACAGCCGTTATGCTGCCCGATTTTGGATAAAATTGGGTTATGACAAAGTTAGGAATTTGATTTTGTTGATGAAGTGGGTATGTTCAAGAATCAAGTGAATTTGAGTTTGAGTGTGGATGATTTCAATTGGATATTGAAATCACTTCGATTGATGAATTTGTATAAGATTGATTAGAATTAAAAAAAAGTATAAAGTATATGGATTTCGGAGATTGGATTCAGTTCGATCGAACTATTTGTTTACTTGGATTTCAATTCACCTTCAATATGTTTCCGTTCTTTTGAATTCGATTTGCTTTCAATCCCTTGAATTTGTAAATCCGTTTCTTCGATTTTGCTTCGGATATGATTAGTATTTCGTTTTTGTTTTCGCTTTCGGTTCTTCTACTTGGGATTCGTTGCTAGAGGTTGGGATTCGGAAACGGGTCCCAACACATTGTTCGTTTGATTGAGCTAAATTGATTAGGTTTTTCTCTTAAGAACGATTTGCTGCTGTGATTCCCACCTTCTAACTTGCCTTTTGCAATCCTTGGATTTTTTTTCCAATCCTTATTACTTATGCATGTGAACATTGACATGTCAAAGTTTGAATGCATTTTAATTTGAGTAATTTTTATTCTTAGTTGATTAGCATAGTAGAATGCCTTTGGTGCAGTGTTACTAATCTTATTGTATAACTTGATTTTAGGGAGAAAATATCTTAGAGAAAGCCTTGTTGGAAGGATTTTTTAGCCTTACTTTTCTTTCTTATCTTATGTGATTTTTACCTAGCTTGGTTAGCCTCCAGAACTTATATATATTCTTTTTCAAAGCTACATTAATACCTAGATTTGTGAGCATGATAGAGGGCATTCATTTCTAAACCCCTTTACCCAAATACAAGCCTATTCAATTGACCTTTGCTTACCCCTTTGAGCCCTTCACTTTCATTCTATCCATTGTTTTTGAACAAGTGTTTTGCATGAGTTATATTATATTTTTCATGATTAAATGTGCAAAATTGATATTGCTACTGTTATCTTCTTAGGTTAGGAAAAAAAAAGGTAATGAAAGTGAGGCTTTCGAGTTGTTGAATCTTGAAGAAACTGTCTCACAAACAGTAAGTTGGACTTTTTAAGAGCCTTCTCCCAAATCTTGTTTAGGAAGAAGAGGAAGGTGAAGGTCCACTTTCAAGTATTTAACTATACAAAATCTTATGTATTTGGTTGATTTATAGCTTCAGGTTTTGTCGCTATTGGATCGATTGCCTGATTTCTACACACACAAAAAGAGAAAAAAGAGAAAGGAAAAAAAAGAAAAAATAATAAATAAATAAATAAATAAAAAAGAGAAAGAAAAGAGAGAATAATTTGGCTCAAAAGAATAAAGTTTGAAATAAGGCATCCTTTAGTGGATTGAAGATTAAACATTGGGTCTTTAAAGTTGATAATTACACATTGGTATTCATTTGATGGTTGCACTTTAGCTTATTTTGAGTTGCTTCTTAACGCTCATGCATTGCACTTGTCATTATTTCCATTTCATCCTTTCATTAGCCTTCATCAACATTACAACCTTACAAAATCCCTTTGATCATGAATCTATGGTATGTTAGTGGTGGAGATAGTAGAATCTTTACAAGCTTATGATAGGTGCTAATCTAGGTGGATTGATTGAAAATTTTCTTATTTGACTATTTGAGAGATGAGTCAGACACTTATACCTTTAAGAGATCTATTATGTTTCTTTTCCTTTTATCTTGCTATGTCTCTTATGTTAGTTTCTTTGCACCGAAGCATTCCATGATTGTTGGTTGATTAGGGATAGAGTTTGTTTAAGTTAATTGCATATTCTTGCGTTATCGATTTTATGCTTGCCTGCATTGAGTTTAACAGTTAGATTTCTCTTTACTGATAATTTGCCCAGGAGTGCAAAAGGCTAAGTGTGGGGGAGTTAACAAACTCATTTATTTATGTATTTTTTCATATCAATTGGATGAGTTTTTGTCACTATAATTGGTCTTTATGGAATTATTTGATCATTATTTGAATTATTGTGCCTTACATCTAATTTATGTTTAACTGTGATAAATTGATTTTGGACAATTGATGCTACTTTATTTGTAATTTTTATTGTAGAGAACTTGGAGAAATTAGAGTTCAAAAGGATTAAAAGGTATTGATCCAAAGCATTAAAAGAGCTAGAGAAGAGAAGCATAAGTGCAAGCATCACACAAGAAGGAAACGATAACGTTGAGCAGTATAGGACACTGAAGAAGAACTAAGAAAATGACAACGTGTGAAGAGAAAGGAAGAGGTATACGAGGGTTTTGAGTAAACCAGAAACTACAACATTAATTAGTCACATCGAACTATAGTAGGGCTAGAGGTGTGTGTGCGTGGTCTGCGTGTGTACTGGAAAAAGAAAAGATGGGTAGCAGGCGTGTATGCATGGTCTGGAATAAGGGAGGTGTGCGTAGTGCGGGTTTGGAGGCTTGCGAGTTTGGGGGCGTGCATGGTATGGGTGTGTGCGTGGCTGGGAGAAGAAAAAAAACAAACGCTGAAGAGTGTGGTGTGGACAGAGGTGCTCGAGAGAGGATGGGATCTAAGTTTCATTTGTTTTTCTAATCTCCCATAAAATACCCGAACCATCATCTCCCACAAATCCAAAACCACCACCATCTTCCACCTTTCATGGCTGACCGTCGGAGCACCACGTTGACAGCATCTCTCATAATTTTTCGTGGCTAGTTCATCCTAATCCTCTGATTCAATGGCAACGACAGAAGCTTGGATTTTCATAGGGAAGTTTTTAAGCTGCATTTATTTTCTATCCATTTGATTATTTATTGATTCTTAGGTATTTGGATAACTATTTAATTATTTGGAGTTATGTATGGATTATATCTTTGAATTGGAAGATTTATGTGGCTGGGTTATTATTTAGCAATTGATATTGTGTTGATTTTGGTTCAATTTTATTGCTTTGTTTTGGGTCAAGACTTTGTATTGAGATTTAGTGAATATTTGGTGATTATTCAAGGTAGCTTGAATAATTAGATTATTATATCAGTTGTTGGTATTAATTTTGTTTTCCTAATTGTTGAGTAAAAATTGAACATTGGGTTTTAGTATCTTTGGTTCTATTTTACTATTTTGGTGGCAGTTAGTAGATTGGAATTTTGGAAAATATTTTTGTAATAATTTGAGGTGGCTTAGTTGTTGGATTAAAAGCTTGATTTTAACTTTTGGATCATTTGTTTAACTCCAATATCTGTTTGAGTGATGATTACTTGTGCTATTGAACTGGAGGATTGCGTTTATCATCGTTAATTACTTGTGTTTTTCTTCTTTTTACTTTCACTCACTACCATTTCATATTACTCATTTTAAATTTAAAATATCAATAACCAGTCCTTTACATTTATTCTTATTCATTGCAATTTTAGTGGTAATTGATCAAATTACACCCCATTTCATAGTTTAGGCTGCATTGCATTTAGTTATTTAGGAATTTAATTTTTTTTTTTGGTTCCTCAAAGAAAATGACCCAAGGTTGCATTATATACAATCCTTGGTTAAATTTTAAAGTAATCCCAAGGCGACATCAGATTTAAGGTTATTTCACCTGCTTTATCTAGAAAGATCAAGACCATCTTCAGTGTGAGCAAATATATAAAATGTTGAAACAATTGACGTAGGAAATGAAAGATACTCATCAGTACCCTAGTGGTTATTTAGTCAAATCATTGAGGTTAGTACCTTTAAATAGATGAGCCTTTACATTCTAGCAATTTTTGTTGAAATGAATTATTGTTTGCAGAATATCTCTTTCTTATTGCATGTACTTTCTCTGATCAGCAATCCTTCCTCTCGGGTGTTGAACGTTTTGCATGCTGTAATATAGTTTGAATTCACGCAGTCAGACCAATCAATCATTGAGACACTCTGGGAATAGATTCTTGGGCATGTGTTTTGATCTTATGGTAAGTGATGTTATTCGTTTGCCCTCCTATAGTCACTGTGTCTTCTTTTCATCTTCCAGAGATGCTAAATTTGCTTTGGTACATCGTTCTTTTACTAGAACATTATTGTTGTACTTTCCTTTTTGGTTTTTGTTAAAACAGATGAGCTATGATATAGACTAGCAAAAGTATTTCATGTTCTTTCATATTTCAACATGCATCAAGTTCATTTCCTAATGAAATATTTTAGAAAGAATGTTAGAGAGATGACATGACTATATAATTGTTTTTAGATCTCTCACTTTACTTTTCTCTGGATCTACTTGAAGCGATGCCGGTTTTGTCAAAGCTGAAATGTTTGACAATGCAGCGAATTTAATTTGAAATATAGTCAAATGAAAAATTGCACAACATATCAAGGGTGAGAAATATTTGTGAAATGTTTTTTATCCTTGCTATTTATGTATGTGGTACATATAATATCTCAGTCTGATGCAGACTTAGACCTTAATGATTGCCACTGCCTACTTAAAAACTCTCTATTTCTTTTTCCTTGTTAGATAAAAGATTCTCAACCCGACAGCTAAAACCTGGTGTTTCATCAATTTGGCTTATTTCCATAAGTCTCTGAAGAGAAATTTGAAGAATTTTCTGTATTGAATTCAACAACCATACTAGGTATGTACACGCAGAAAGCTATTTAAACTAGAAAAGAAAGAAACCTATTGGCTGAGTGTCTGTTGACCTTAAGCTGTATTTACAGTTGCAAGGAATGAACAAAAGCAGAAGAATAAAAGGACTAAAGCTGGCGGGTTGCACTTCTGTGGCTGATCAATGGACTGCGATGGTGTGCTACTGTCAGAGCTGCGTGTAACAAGTGACTGGTGGTTGTGGGCCATCTGCTAACGTCCGGCCTAAGGAGAGGATGATCCAGGAGATGAAGCCTGAGCCTAGGAGGAGTAATTGGCCCGGGGAGTAGCTAGTCCAAAGGATCTGGCCCAGTTTTAACACTCCCCCTTTAAGTCAGAGACTCACGGATCCGAACTTGGACAATAGGTATCCGAACGAGCAAGCGGTGAGAGGCTTCGTGAAGAGATCGGCGAGCTGTTGTTGGCTACGAACGTGTTGGAAATCCAAGAACTTCGCATTGACGGCGTCACGAACCAAGTGAAGATCGATCTCCAGATGTTTTGTTCGCTCGTGGAAGACAGGATTTCGGGATATGTGGATGGTCGCTTGGTTGTCGCGGAATAGAGGTATGGCTTTCGTTATTTTTACCTGGAAGCACTTTAATAGGTGTGCGATCCACCTTAGCTCGCATGTAGTTGACGCTAGGCTTTAATACTCTGCTTCCGCTGAGGACCTACTCACGGTGGTCTGTTTCTTCGTTTTCCAGGAGATGGGTGAGTCGCTGAGGAACACGCAGAAACCAGTCAAAGATCGTCGGCTATAAACACAACTTGCCCAGTCTGAATCCGAGTAGGCGGTGAGTTCTAGGGTTGAGTTTGTTGGATAAAATAGTCCCTAATCTTGAGTTCCCTTAAGATATTTCAAGGAATGTTTTACAGCTTTCCAGTGTGGTTCTCTTGGCACCTTTATGAACTGACTCAATTGTTGTGTGATATAGGCAAGATCAAGTCTGGTAAAGCTCAAGTACTGCAGTCGGCCTACGATTCTTCTGTATTATTCCGGATCCTTAAGTGGCTCGCCCTCATCAATGGTAAGTTTGCTGCCTGGGACTATCGGTGTGGGCATGGTTTACATTCTAGCATTTCTGTTTCTTATAGGATGTCTCTCACACACCTACTTTGACTGAGTAACGTCCCTCCTTCTGCCCTTGCTATTTCGACCCCTAGGAAGTGCTTTGCATATCCCAGGTCTTTGATAGGGAACTTTTGGTGTAGGCCTTGTTTTGTGTCATTTAGTAGTGTCTCATTTATGCCTGTAATGAGTATGTCGTCTACATAAATGATAATGGCAGCAAAATCATTCCCTTCATCTTTAGTATAGAGACAATGATCTGCCTCTGTTTTGCTGAAGCCTAAGGTCTTCAGTGTCATGGTCAACTGTTTGTGCCATTGTTTACCAGCTTGTTTAAGTCCATAGATTGACTTTAGTAACCTGCATACCTCCCCTTCTTTAGCCTTGGTGTACCCTTGTTGGGGCACCATGTAAATTTCCTGTTCTAAATGGCCATGGAGGTAAGCGTCATTAATGTCACATTGTAATATAGGCCACTTCCTGATGGTTGCTACTGCCAAAAATGTCCGGATTGTAACAATTCTAGCCACTGGGGAAAATACTTCTGAATAATCTATACCCTCTCTTTGGTTGAAACCCTTGGCCACTAGCCTCAACTTTAGTTTGTCAATGGTTCCGTCTGGATTGTATTTCACCTTATACACCCATTTTGAAGCTATTGCTCGTTTCCCTTTAGGCAATTTAGTCAACACCCAGGTTTGGTTGCCTTCTAATGCTGTCAGTTGTGAGTTCATTGAGTCTCTCCATTCCTGTGATTTGCATGTTGTTTCATAAGAAGGTGGATTGGACATTACCTATGAACTCCATGTATGGCTATGTGTGACAGATTTGGAGGTGTGACTCCTTGCATTCTTCTGTTCCTGCAGGACCAAAGATTTGTAAAGCATCGTTAGGGGCGTCAAAGACATAAATGGATTGATGAGCAGAAGCTTGAAGAACATAGTCATTCAGGTACTTTGGCATACTATGTATTCTTTGGCTTTTCCTTATATGGTTGCTTGGGACTGGAGACTGTTCGGGTGAGGCATAGGGTCAGTATAGGATTTCTGTGTTTTCTGCTGTTATGTCTGTACGTTGTGTGATTGAATCCCTGTGCACATCATTTGGTAGCTCTACATGGCTATCGGTGGTGATGCTGGGAAACAATGGTGATGGTTCTTGTGCTGGCTTGCTTTGGATATTGGCAAAGGGAAAGGTGCTTTCGTGGAAGGTTACATCCCTTGAGCTGAAAATATGTTTTGTGTCAAGGTCCATCACTTTGTATGCTTTGTAATCTGGCATGTATCCAAGGAAAACACATTTTGAGGCTCTAGGATCTAATTTGGTCTTACTTGGAGTTTTGTTTAGGGCAAAACACAGACACCCGAAAGTCTTTAAGTGTTCATAGGCAGGTCTCCTTTTATGTAATCTTTCATATGGTGTCTGCCATTGTAAGGTCTTAGCTGGGATTCTATTTAGTAGGTAGGTGGCAGTAAGAAGGGCCTCTCCCCAAAGGTGTTTGGGCATGCTTGCTGTGAAAAGTAAGGCTCTGGTTATTTAAAGTAGGTGTTTGTGCTTGGTCTCCACCACCCCATTTTGTTGTGGAGTGTAAGGGCAACTCTTTTGATGCATTATCCCCAACTCAGCAAAGTATCTCCTACATTCATTGTTTATGAATTCCCTCCCATTATCTGTCTATACCCTTAAGACCCTTGTATCGTATTGTTTCTCCACTGTTTTGATAAAATGGGTTATGGTATGTTAGGTTTCATCTTTGTGTCGGAGTAGGAAAGTCCAGGTGGCTCTAGAGTAATCATCTATAATAGTGAGAAAGAATTGTGATCCATTTGAGGTAGGTACCCGATATGGCCCCCATAGGTCCATGTGTAAGAGTTCAAAAGTTCTTGTGGTGTTTATCTTATGTTTAGGAAAGGGTTTCCTATGCTGTTTTGCCATGGGACACACTTGACATTCAGAAATAACATGAGTAGGAAGCTTAATTTCATTGATATGTTGCATTTTCTTTCTAGATTCATGCCCTAATCTATTGTGCCAAACATTAGAAGAAATACTAGCACTGTAGGCAACATTTTGGGTTTTGTAACAGTCTAAAGGAGGACCTTTCAGGGTCCCTGAAGGTAGTAGGCAATCCGAGCTTAGCTTATACAATCCACTCCGGGCCTTGATAGCTGCTAAGATGTTGTTAGTTTGAAGGTCCTGCAAAAATAGGTTATTAGACACAAAAATGGCAGCAACTTCATTTTGTGTGGTGAGCTTATTTACTGAAAGAAGATTCTTGAAGAAATTTGGTATGTGCAGTATTTCATCAAGGGTGATTTTATCACCAAGAGTGGCTTGACCTATATGTTTTACTTCCTGTTGAGTACCATTCGGAAGGGTGACTGGATCATACATCCTATTTACTTCATAATTATGACAGATGTCTAAGTTCTGTATCATATGTGAGGATGCCCCTGTATCAATCAGCCATGTGCATGTATTTTCTATGATTTGTGAATGTGTATAGCCATTACCTGCGAAGTTTGCATGTCCCCCCAACTTTACCTCACTTGTGCCTTTGCCTTTAAATGCTTTGGAAATTTCGTGTTGTATGAAAGTGGCCAATTCTTGAGGGATTTGATCATTCCTGTCTATGTATTCACTGTGTTCATTCTGCATGTCTGTAGGGGAGTCACCGAATATGGCTAGGTTGGCTTTGCCCTTTTGTCCAGTCAGCTCCTTATACCAATCATGCACTCCATGGATTTTGAAGCAAGTCTCTACGGTATGCCCAGCCTTTCCACATTTATCACAGTGCTTATCTTCCTTTATGGTGTAAGTCTTCCTACTATTGTTGGTGTTTCTGCCTCCCCTTTTTGTGTTAGAGCTGGCTTGTTTTGCCATCATTGCAACCTGCATGTTGTTTTCATTGTTTGCACTTACTGTTCTTTGTCTCTCAGCTGTCTGCATCATTGCATATGCTTTGTTCACCATGGGTAGAGGCTCCATAAGCATGACTTGATTCACAACATGCTCATATTCTTCATTCAGGCCCATCAGGAACTGCACAAGACGGTGTGTGTTTTCTTTGGTGCTTATTGCTTTTGCAGCCTCACAGATGCAGGTAGATGTTAGGCTTAGCCTAGATAAATCATCCCAGAGTTTACTCAACTTGGTATAATATGCTAAGATAGAGAGACTACCTTGTTTAAGTTGGCTGATCTCCCTTTCTATCTGGTACAGCAGTGGGCCATTGGCTTCCCCAAATCTTTCCCGCATCTCATCCCAAAGTTCCATCGGGTTAGTAGTGTTCTATCTTCTGTTGGTTGAGTGCATGAGCTATCAATAAATGATAGTTTGTCTTTGGCGCAAAGGGCTATCATCATGGCCTTGCTCCATGTTAGGTAGTTGTTTCCGTTGAATAGGGTAGTCACTAAAACTGCCCCTGGATTTTCTGTGTTGATGATGGAGTATTTTTCAAGATCTGTGGAATCAAGGTGGCTGGAGTCACTCTCAGCCATGGTGGACATATTTGGTGGTAAGTTGAATCAGACCATAGGCTTTGATACCATAAAGAGAAATTTGAAGAATTTTCTGTATTAAATTCAACAACCACACTAGATATGTACACGCAGAAAGCTATTTAAACTAGAAAAGAAAGAAACCTATTGCCTAAGCCTAGGAGGAGTAATAGGCCCGGGGAGTAGCTAGTCCACAGGATCTGGCCCAGTCTTTAACAGTCTCAAAATGTAACTTGAGAAGGTAACTAAGGATAAAAGATTTAATTGTGTTTACGCATACTGGTTTATAGGGTTACATTTGGCCTAGTTTGATCATGACTTTGATATTGACTGAGATATTGGGCATGCTTCACAGGCTCCTAGTGCTTTGGGAAATGATCAAGCATCCTAGAAGCAGACTTAGTCAAAGCAAATGTTGCTTGGATGTCAGAGGAGATGCTGTCTTCAGATCCCAACAGGCCACTTTCAAGTCTGTATCAAATCCAAGTCGTTAAAATTCATAACAGATAGTTATTGGACCAAAAGGTTGATCCCCAGCCCTAAGGGCCTTCAGTTACAGGCTCGATTACCGCTGGAGGATTGAATCACGGTTTAATCTTAGGCAACCCCCTAATAGAGTGGTCACTTTCTTCTGTTACCGGGAGTCGAACTTTGGACCTTGGACCAAATGACCTGCTATAGTTACCTTGCTATAGGTGAAGCAGTTTTCTAGCCAGCAAAGCCATGACATCACACGTCTATTCCAATACTTAACCATCAAAGACAAGGCATTGTTCACAACACCGCTTTCTATGCGAACCACATGTACATGTCTCGTGTAGAAGCCACAGGTTCCTTATCTTCTCTGTTCTGTTAAATACAAAGTTAATCCTTGGTATAACTGCTCATCAACAGAGGACTTACAGGCTAGAAGAAATTGCTTTTTTCATTCCTAAATGACGAAAGTGGAATTGGTGTTCGTCCCTGCACCCGGTGCAGGCCACCTTGTGTCGTCGACGGAGTTCGCAAAAGTACTCGTTGACCGCGATGAAAGAGTCTCCGTTACTTTCCTCGTCATGAAGATGCCTTTCGACTCTAAAACTAATGAGTTTATCAAGTCACTTGCCACTACCAACATATCTAATCGTCTGCGATTCATCGAGCTACCTGAAATAGAGCTCGACCGTAGTGACACTTCCGTCAGGCCAATGACTACCCTTATCGAAACCCAAAAACCCCATGTCAGAGAAGTTGTTTCCAACCTCATTAAACCAGAATCAAGCCCCAGAGAGCCTCGACTTGGAGGGTTCGTTCTTGACATGTTCTGTACCCAATTCATAGATGTTGCCAATGAATTCGGAGTTCCGTCCTACATTTTCTTCACTTCAGGTGCAGCTTGTCTTGGTCTCTTTTTCCATATACAGTACATTCATGATCACCAACAAGTAGACCCAACCAAATTTGAGAACTCCGACGTTGAGTTGTCCGTTCCAACCGTAAGTCTCCCGCTTCCTGCTAAGGTTTTGCCTTCCGTGTCGACGAATGAGCAGTGGCTTTCAGTTTTGCTCCAACTAGTTAGGAGGTTCCGAGAAACCAAGGGTATCATCGTAAACACATTCATGGAGTTGGAATCCTATGCAGTCAACGCTTTGACCACTGAATCTAGGAATGGCAATGTGCCTCCTGTCTATCCCGTGGGGCCCATTTTGAACCTAAAAGGTGATCAAGGGACGTCGAATCAGGACTGCATCATGAGATGGCTTGATGATCAGGCTCCATGTTCGGTAGTGTTCCTATGCTTCGGGAGCATGGGGGGCTTCGATAAAGAGCAGTTAAAAGAAGTAGCGTTGGCCCTGGAAAGTAGCGGTCACCGTTTCTTGTGGTCCCTACGAAAGCCTGCATCAAAAGGGACAATGGAAACTCCAACCGAGTACACAAATCCCGAAGAAGCATTGCCCGAAGGCTTCCTTGATCGCACGGCTGGGATTGGGAAAGTGATAGGATGGGCCCCACAAGTAGCCGTTCTGGCCCACAAAGCAATCGGAGGGTTCGTGTCGCACTGTGGTTGGAACTCAACGTTAGAGAGCTTATGGTTCGGTGTGCCGATAGCAACACTACCTCTCTATGCAGAGCAACAGTTCAATGCATTCCTATTGGTCCAAGAGCTGGGCGTCGGAGTGGAGATTAAAGTTGACTACAGAAGTGACCAGTTCGTGATGACTTCATTTTCAAAAGACATGATCGTGAGTACCGATGTTATAGAGAGAGGAATAAGGTGTGTGATGGATCATGACGGCGAAGTGAGGAGGAAGGTGAAAGATATTAGTGAAAAGAGCGGACAAGCATTGATGGAGGGGGGATCTTCTCACCGTTCCTTGGGCCGTTTGATTGAAGATGTGATCAATAATATTGAGTGAAGAAAAACCCATCAAGATGTGGGCGTTGACAGACAACAAAAATTATGTCCGCGTATACTCGACTAGTTAGTAATACAAAATCTACTCTTTTTTAGGCAATGCAGATTTAAAATAGTAAGAAAATAGTTAAGTCATTAGTCTTAAGATTAGAAATGAACCGTTAAGTTAGTAAAGAAGTTATGAAAGATGTGTGTTATTTTTCATTGCAATTGTGAAAAGCCCGTAAGCCTTAATATACAACTGAAACACAATCTAAAGAAGATTACAGAGATTACAATCACTATAAGAAAATTAGAGTTTAGTGACAAAAATTACCAACAAAATTTGTACACATTCTGTCGGTAAACTTATTTAGCCACAGAATTTACTGATAGAAAAAAAAACCGTCGGAGATGCGAATTTATTGACGAAAATTTTGTATATTGTTGGTAAATTTACTGACGAAATTACCAACGGTTATTTTGTTCGGTCGATAAGCTTACCGAATGAGAAGATTTTTTTGTCAGAAAATTACCAACAGATTTGGTTATTCCGTCAGTAATTACTTACGGAATTTTTTTCCATCAGTAAAGCCAATATGTTTTACCAATGGATTTTTTTTCGGCGGTAAATTTGCTGAAAACTATTTTTTAAAATTTGCCTGCAAAGTATTTAGTTTCT
>JAOTAZ010000219.1:13379870-13390272 GCA_025629785.1 Erythroxylum oxycarpum
CACTCTTGCGAGGGCGAGCGTCTCGCTCCGCGAGTGCACTCGCGATCGCGAACACTCGCGATTGCGAGTTGCTGGGTTTCTTTCGGACTCGCACCCTCGCGAGTGCGAGCGTCTCGCCTCGCGAGCGCTCGCGAGGGCGAACGCTTAGCCCATGCTAGCAGCTCGCGATTGCGAGCTTCGTCCCTACTGGTTTTGAATTTCAATTTCTTTTATTATTTTAGTTTCTTTTCTGATTTTCTACCACTCTTTCGTTGATAACTTTTTTGTTTGACCTCCGATTTACTTTGTTTTCGAATCCTTATTTTTTAAAAAAAATTTTCTGCCCTCTTTGGTAAAAATTAGAGCTTTCTGGTGTAATTAGAATTTATGGGTTTAAATCAAAGCAAATCACTTGTATGGAGTTGTTAAATACAATTTAGAATGTGGACGATTTCTCGAACTATAGAAATCCGATTGAGGAGATTTTTTTTATTTACTAATAAATGTTGAGACATGAAATTTCGATTTAGCTTAAGATTCGAATTATGTTGTGGGCCCTAAGTCGAGCAATTGTATAGATCAAATTAAGGTGAATTTGTCAAGATCCATTCGAGAGTTAGCGAATTAAGTTTGGTTTTGAGAGTTCTTCTGTGGTGAGGAATCCCTTCCTCGTGGGTTGCTCGTTCAGATGTCACATAGGATGTCAGACACGTGTCACACCAGGGTGGGGTTCCAATAAAAATGGTCTTCTCTTAGTCTTTTGGTTAAATGAAAATCTAATTGTCCTAAGTATCTATTAAGGAAGCAATAAAATGTTTGGCTAGCCGATCATTCAATCATTTTATCCATAAATTTTAGAGGAAAGTGATCCTTCTTAGACACCATGTTGACCTTTTTATAATCAATGCAAACTCTCCAACTTGTGACTATACGAGTAGAGATAATCTTGCTATTTTCACTTTCTATTACTATTATGCCTCCTTCCTTTAGTACACATTGTACCGGACTAACCCATTTAATAACCAAAATAGGTTAAATGATACCTACGTTTAAAAACTTCAAGAATTCTTTCTTGACCACTTCGTTTAAATAAGAGTTTAGCCTTCTTTAGCCTTCTCTCACAACCTTCCTATACATCACCATAGTAGGACTTATGCCTCTTATGTTAGAAAGTTTCCATCCTATAGGTCTCATCCTCTTCCTAATGGTCTCTACCACTACCTTTTTTTATTCTCCATCTAGCTAGTTTGAAATTATCATGGGTAAACTTTGACCTTTGCCTTAAAAGGTATAACTTGAGAGTGGGTGGTTTCTCAATGAAAGGTGGTACAGGTGCTTCTATTCTTACTAATATCTCTTGCTTTAGTTTAACCCCTAATTAATCCTTTCTTAGTTCTCTTTCATCTTCGACTTCCCTAACAATCACTTCTTTTATATTACAATCCTCTTCATCTTTTATGCACTCATCAACTATATCCATCTTTATGCAAGAGTTACTTTTTTTATTCTTAAATACTTTATTCATGTTTAATTTAACTTACTCATCACCAATCTAAATAATAATTTTTCCTTTGTGGACATCTCCCAATGATATTCTTATATTCATAAAGGGTTAGTCGAGAATTAATGGGAAATTCATATCAACTTTAAATTATTGCACTATAATGTCCACGAAAATGATGGATTCGTTATCTTTGACTGTGGCACCCCACTCTCGCAGGATAAGTACTTGACATCCTGAGTGATATCTGAATATGTACCCCACAAGGGTGGTTTGCTAGAGCAATCATATTCTCTTATAAGGCATTATAACGAAAGACACAATATTTAAAAACCAAATTCCTCATTTCATTTCTTAAACAATATATACATTGTAGCTTTACAGTATCATCCAAATATGTACAATGTCAAAACTAAATACAAAATATGCTACATATATAAGGAATTAAAAAAAATTCTATCTAATCCTTCAATCTCAGCTGACTAACCTTTAAGCCAATTTTTCTTTCCAAAAGTACAAAAACTGTGCTTCTTGTAGAGCCTCTCTATCACTAGTGTCTTGTCTCGGTCCTGAAATAACAATGTTGCAATTTTGGTGAGTTTTGCAAACTCAGTGAGCTAACTATTCTCGATGGTTCACTCAATTCATACAACATATCAAGACATGTAAGCACTTAATTCAAATCAATTCATTTATTAAATAGCATCACATATCACTTACTCGTTCAATTACAAGCCAATAACACACTTTAATCATTCAAACACACATATTAAAATGTTTATGCAATATTCGTGAGACTTACTTTCGATTATTACATTATTATGACTAAGTATCTATAACTGTCCCATATCCATGGTGGATACTGGGCTCATTAATAACTATCTCTTATCCGTTGGGGATACAGGGCTCATTATACATAGTAAGCCTTTGGCTCTTAATCACATTTTGAGCTTTAAACTTATTTTCGGTGGCTACCCAAGTCACAACTTTCATTATCTGATCATCCATTCATGTAATGAAATGCATCACATTCGCATATACTCACTCAGTCATTTGATTTCACTTACACAATCACATTTACATTGACGATTCATATTTATCATCGGACCTTGGTCCGGCATTCAACAAAATGTTGAGAAATCACATATTTTGCAAATTCACGTACAAGGAACACTTCCAATATGTCATTCATGCATCAAACGCCTCGAACATTCAATGTCCGAAATTAACACAATTAATTCCACAAAATAGTTTAATACCGAATTTAAAACAACAATTAATTAAGTGAGGCCATTTAAGTTACTCATAGTTTGCTCCAAAAAGCTATTGCCTCGAAGTCCCGAATGCATTTGGATGTTGTCGCTCAATATGCTCTTCTAAATCATACAATACATACACATTTATACACATCACAACTTTGCACAATTATAAGTATTCATTTATGCAAATATATATATATAGAGAGAGAGAGAGAGTATGTGCAATGCATGTTTAATGACAATCCCAGGTACATTTCCTTAATACTCATTTCATAACCAATTAACATCATCTTTGAATCTTTACTTAACACCTAATACACTTCCCTTACTTTAATAGCTCAATCCAACATCAACTAGGCTCATTCAAGATCACAATTAAGCTTAAATATCTCGTGGGAAAAATATTAGTAAGTCAATCATCTATAAACAAACATATCTTGGTACAAAAAGCATAACTTTTCTTGTAGATGTTGGATTAATTTCATTTTAGGATGCTTTCGAAGAGAACTTCGAGATCTACAAGTTTTTTAAAGACCACAAAGAGAGATTTGTAGTTTAAAGGGTCAAAATCACAAATTTATGTTAGTGTACCATGAATGTTCGCTCAGTGGACATACATCCCACCAAAACAGACATGAATAGAGCTAGGAATTTTTTCAGACTTGTTAAGGTTTGTTCAGTAGACCTAAAGTCTGTTTAACGAACATAAATGAGGCTAGGAAGTTGTCCAGAGCTAGGAAGGTCCATCTAACAAACCTAAAGTCCAGCAAATGGACATAGGAGAGGCAGAACTCACTTAAGAGCACTTCCAATGGTTTCTACATATATTCTAACATCACATTCACTCTAAATTTTCCCAAATTCACCTCTTCTAATGCAACATCATTTTATACTAATTGAATTACCAATTTGATTTCATTAAACCCTCAAACCTTGACTTATTTCATTAATCATTTTCACTAAAACTCATCATTCATGAAATCCTATCCTTTTTCCATAACATATCTCATTCACAAGTCTCAAACAATTCATATTAAACATTCATCATTTCAAGTTAATAACTTCATCATGTGTACGTTAATTTTAGTTCAATAACATCCACCACACACAAATCAAAATCCATACTTGATCATAAACACCAAAATAGAAAACATTCTTATGCACTTTCATCATAAATTTTCTGCACATGTTATACTTCATTTTGCACCTTCATTTCATTCCTAACTATTACCTTAATTAATCTCATTTCAAGAACATAACTCAACATCTTACTTTGCATAACTTTTACTTTCATTAATTAATTCCCAACTCATAATATCTACATAACAACTTATCACTTATGGTTTTCTTATTCTCGAAACAAAACATAAACACACATGTTCATCCACTAATTTCCTATACCTAGTACTCAACTTCATGTCTAATTTTGAAACTCTTAAATACTGAATTTAATTTCAATATCTTCATGAAAAATGTAGCTATATGTCTCTAACTTAATCCAAATAAAAAATAATCTCATAACAAGTTATGGATAAAATACATATGCTTAATCAGTGAAAACACTATAGCTAAAATATTCCAACCACTCTCTTCCAATTTTCCAAATTTCTATAACTTTTTTACATCTAACACATCTTGTATATAGATCATCTTTTCTACTTCCTTTCCTCTTCATTCTCACCTCAATATACAACTTTAAAAATTCACAAAATAAATCATAAAAACTATTAATCAAAACCACAAAATAAAACATTAAACATGTCCATTCATTCATCAATTTACTACACCCATCCAACACCACTATAATGATCACTCTATCTCAAAATCATCTCTATAAAAATTTATGGGTCATTAATCATCATACACTTATACAAAAGCAAGAAATTTACATATGCATTTCATCACTCACGTTTAACATACGTAAAACATCATTTTATGTCCATTTAACCTCTAAACGTCATCATATATGCTTCATTTAACACTAACCATAATGATTAACAAGCTACTTACTTGATGAAACTCTAAGGTATTCAAAAACACCAAGAAGCCCTAACCTCTCATGTCACATGATCATCATCTTAAAGGTGAATTAGGTTAGGTTTTCTTGTAGCAAATGAAAGAGGCAACAAGATGGAGGTGGCAATTGATATATGAAAGCAAGATGTAACGTTTATGAGGGTTTGGTGAACCAAAATCATGAAAAAGAAGAGAAAGCCATGAAGAAGATAAAGACAAGAGTATAAATTAAAGACATTAAGGAGAGTGTCTTTAAAAAATGTAAAAAATGTGAGAGATAAGTGCTGAGTGGCAATGATTGTGACACTTGTCAGTGCCACTTGTCACCTTCCTATGGTCCCATTTAGACCCTTATTAGTAACTTGTCTATTTTTCTCCAATTTTTAATCTAATTGTCTCTTAATTTTCAATGACACTTGTCAATAAATTCCAAAGTCATTTATCAAAATTTACATTGCCATTGGACAATAAATTCTACTACCATTTATTAATTATCTTGCCCCTTGGCATTTTTCCTAGTCTAAAAATACCCAAAAGTTCAGAATTTTCCTAAATTTCACCAAATATTCTAAATCAATACATATACTCTTCAAATTAATTTTCAACACATAAAAACCACAATTCTCAATATAATCATATTTATTACTCAATTATACCCGAAAAATGTAAATGAATGCATATACAATCATTTTATTGTGCAAAAATCAACATTCACGCGTATGTGTAAGATATATTATGCATGAGCATGAAATGCATTTTCTAACTTCTTAATAAACTCTCATATACAGTATTCTAGGGCTCTAACCCTTGATATGGGATAACGGGATGTTACAATTCTCCCCTCCTAAAAGAAATTTCATCCTCAAAATTCTTACCTGATTGTTCGAACAAGTGGGGATATTGTCCCCGCATATGCTTCTCCATTTCTCAAGTTGCTTCCTTTGTCAAGTGATTCCTCCAAAGGACTTTCACTAGTGGAATTACTCAATTTCTTAGCTATTTTATCTAATATCCCATTATCTTGATTGGCTCCTCAACATAACTTAAGTTACTAGTAACATCATTCTCTTAGGCCGATAACACATGAATCTAATCAGATCGGTATCTTCTTAACATACTCACATGGAACATATTGTGTAATTGAGACATCTCAATCGGTAAGGCTAACTTATATGCCAATGGTCCTATCCTCTCAATTATCTCATAAGGAACAATGTACCTAGGACTCAATTTGCCTGTTTTACCAAACCTTATCACTCCTCACCAAGGTGATACTCTCAAAAACACTTTATCTCCTACATTGTATTCCTTATCCCTTCGATGCTGATCCATATAGCTCTTTTTTCTATCTTGAGGTGCTTCAATTTGACTTCAGATCAGTTTCACCTTACCACTATATCTTGTATCAATTCTAAGCCTTCAACCATTCTCAAAACTTCTTCGTCCCAATATAAATCCAATCGACACTTTCTACCATACAATGCCTCATATGGTGCCATCCCAATACTACTGTGATAGTGATTATTATATACAAACTCAATCAATTTTATATACTGATCCAATGCTCCTTGAAACTCCAATACACATTCTCTGAGCATATTCTCAATAGTCTTGATTGTCCTCTCACTTTGTCCATCTATTTGAGGCTGAAATGCAGTACTGAAGTTTAACTTTATGCCCATAGCTGACTGCAAGCTCTTACAAAATCTCGAAGTAAATCTGGGATCCTTGTTCGATACAATGAAAATCGTAACCTTATGCAATCTAACTATCTCATTCACATACCTCCAGGCCAACTGATCTAGTGAGTTATTCTATCTCACTCGTAAGAAATGGGCCGACTTAGTCAATCGGTCCACCACAACCCAAATAGCATCGTTTTGCCTTGGAGTCTTTGGCAATCTCATAATTAAATCATGGTGATTCGTTCCCATTTTCGCTCTAGAATAGGCAAAAAATGCAAATTCCCAACTAGAGCCTGATATTCAGCCTTAACTTGCTTGCTTATTATACATTTAGTGACATACTCCGCTACTTACTTTTTCATTTCGGGCCTCCAAAAATGCTACTTCAGCGTGTTATCCATCTTGGTGGTACTAGGATGCATAGCATAAGGCGCCATATGAGCTTCTTCTAAAATTTCCTTCCTCAGATCATCCATATTAGGCACACATAGCCTCTACTTTAGCCACAGTGTCTCATTCCTCAGTTTAAACTCAAAATCCAGATTCATTTTCAATCGCTCAATATGCTTCACCATTTCTGGATCTTTACTCTGTACCTTTCTGATTCTGTCATACAACATTGGCTTCAGCTTCAATATAGCAATTAATTCCTCATTTTGCTACAGATTTAACTCCATATTTAGAGCTCTTAAGTAAATTAAGCTCGGTAGCCTCGATAACTGAATCTGAGCTACACTGCTGTTCAACTTCACAGTAGCTATTACTTAGTCAAAATCTCGAAGTAATCTAAGCTACACCACATTAGCTATTCCTGGATGATACTCAATCATACAGTCATAATCTTTTAAAAACTCTATTCATCTCCTCTGTCTCATATTCAATTCCTTCTGACTCAATAGATACCTCAAGCTCTTATGATCGATATATATTTAAAAGGTCTCCCTATATAAATAATGTGCCCATATCTTTAGAGCAAAAACAACTGTATCAAGCTCTAAATAATGTACCATATAATTTATCTCCTGAGACCTTAATTGTCTTTATATGCAGGCTATCACTTTCCCATACTGTATCAACACACATCCTAATCCTTGATGCGAAGCATCACTGTATACTACATATCCTCCAAATCCTGATGGAATAGTTAACGTCAGTGCTATAATCAATCGATGTTTTAACTCCTCAAAACTCTTATGACAATCGTCATTCCATGTAAAGACTACATTCTTCCTCAGAAGCTTAATCAAAGGGGTTGAGATCAGCGAGAACCCCCTTGACAAACCTCTGGTAATATCTAGCCAATCCTAAGAAACTCTGGATTTCTGATACATTCTTCGGAGCTTCCCACTTCATCACTGCCTTTATCTTCTTTGGATCCACTTTTATGACTTATCCAGTCACCATGTAACCCAAAAATACTACTTGATCCAACCAAAATTCACATTTACTGAATTTGGCATATAATTGTTTCTCTCACATAATCTGTAAGATCACTCTCAGATGCTCAGTATGTCCTTCTCTACTCTTTGAGTATACTAGGATATCATCAATAAATACAATTACAAAACAACCCAAGTAGTGCTGAAACACCTTATTCATTAAAGCCATAAATGCAGCTGGGGCATTAGTTAACCCAAACAACATTACTAAAAACTCAAAATGCCTATACCTGCTCCTAAACGCACTTTTGGTACATCAACCTCAGTTATCTTCACCTGATAGTACCCAGATCTTAATTCCATCTTAGTGAACACCTGAGCTCCTTGCAATTGATCAAGCAAATCATTAATTCTAGGCAACGGGTACTTATTCTTCACTGTTACCCGATTCAGTTGCCTATAATCGATGCACAGTCTCAAATTTCTATCTTTCTTCTTAACAAATAAGACTGAAGCTCCCCATGGTGACATACTGGGTCTAATAAATCCCTTTTCCAGTAAATACTGCAACTAATCTTTCAACTTCTTTAGTTAGGTGCCATCCTATATGGAGGAATAGATGCACAGTCTCAAAGTTCCATCTTTCTTCTTCACAAATAAGACTGAAGCTCCCCATGGTGACATACTGGGTCTAATAAATCCCTTTTCCAAAAAAATCCTGCAACTGAGCCTTCAACTTCTTTCGTTAGGTGCCATCCTATATAGAGGAATAGATATAGGAGTAGAACTCGGAACTAAATCGATCATAAACTCTATTTCCCAGTATGGACGTAAACCTGGTAATTCTACAGGAAACACATCAAGGAATTCCCTAACAACAGGAATGTCCTGTACATTCTACTCAGTTTGGGTATCTATGACGTGGGCCCAATAAGCCTCACATACCCCTTGCATCAAACTCAAAGCACTCATAAATAAGATCAGCCTAGTTGGCACTGCTTGACTAATACCTCGAAAAACTCCTCTTGACTAATTAGGAGATTATAATACCACCTCCTTAGTATAGCAGTTTATGATAGCCCTATGAGTAGTGAGTCAATCCATGCCTAAGATAATATCTATCTCCCTTAACGGTAATATAATCAAGTCTGCCTCTAATTCCGCCTGATCAATTCGAATCAAACACCTCTTGCAGACTTCTCTTATAACTATGGAACTACCTATCGGTGTATTCGCATCTAATCCATGGTTCAATAACTCTCTATCACAATGCAACCTAGATGCTAGATGCGGTGCGATAAAAGAATGCATAGATATAGGATCTAGCAATGCAAATCCTTTAAAAGCAAAAATAAGCAACGCACTTGCAACGACATTTGGAGAATCCCAAGCCTCCTATCTAGTCATAGCATACACTCTAGCTTGGGGCTGTGGTTAGTTGCTTCGCACCTCAGTCCTGACAGTAGGACTTCCAAAATTCATCTAGTCTTTACCACAACCTCTCTACCTAAACCCACTAGCTCGGCTCTGCCGGATAGTAGTTTCAATTACTGATCCGCCTCTTATACCAGACTGGGCTCTGATAAAGACAAAAAATTTCTAAGCTAACTATCAAAAGAGTTGTATCTAAAGCAAGCTTCAGAAAGTCTTCAGCACTCACCTTTGTGCTTCTTCGCACAATGTTCATAATTAGGTCATTGGTGCGACACTGCACCTCTTCCACAGCCAGATTGTACAAAGCTACCCCTCTGTCTGAACCCCAACTGTCTTGATCCAGCCAGTGGTCAAAAGGATCTATTCTGACGCTTACTAAATCTTCAGCCAAAACTTCCCTGAATTTTATTGGGCCTCTTCATTTGGGATTCCTACCTATTCTCTAATTGTCTCTCTCTCAATAGCTGCTCAATTTTGATTGAGGCAACTCTCAACTCAATAAAACTGCTTAAGTTGGTGATTGCTAATATTGTCCTGATCTCCATGTTCATCCCATCTTCAAATCTTCTGCACTTATCTTCCTCAGTAGGAATCAAGGTAGTAGCATACCCCATTAGCTCATTAAACTTGATCTCACACTTTACTACCAATAATTTGCCCTAGTTCAAGTCCAGAAACTCCATTATCTTTCTGCCCAGGTAGATTTTGGGCAAGTAATTCTCCCTGAAGACCTTCAAAAAATCTTCCTACTTCAGATTACAAGGCCTGGTGGCACTGTATAGAATAGTCTGTTAGTGTAAGTCGACTTGTACACTTGTGTAACTCGACTTATGCATTTACAGTACAGATAAGTCGACTTATATTTGATATAACTCGATTTATGCCTCTACGAAACAAATAAGTCAACTTGTATATGAAATAACTCGAATTATGTTGTTTGTACAGTACTGTAAGATTGTTAGAGTAATGCCCTAAAGACAATCATCTTCAGCGAATTTTATTCAGCCCTTATGAACAAATAAAGAAAAGGCATATTCATTAATTTGATGTTCATTCTTGATGAATTGATAGAGATCTTAAATCGAATTAATGAAGTCCATGATATATGACATAGCATGAAGGAAATTATGATGTGATCATACTACTGAG
>JAOTAZ010000219.1:13404254-13419169 GCA_025629785.1 Erythroxylum oxycarpum
GGTTCCAAAAAGTGAGACGACCCGAGGTTCAGCTTATACTGCAATCTTGGAATTAATTGTTTTTGACCGGTTTCTAAGGATCGATCCTAGATCGAACGACGAGCCGCGATCAGGTGTCTATATTTTCCAATCATATCGTTCATCTTTTTTGTGCTTTCAGTAAATGTTGATAAATTTGCTGAAAGACTATTAATCCTTTGTTTCAATTGATTAATGTCCTCAGATCTATCTACAAATACTTTCTTTTTCATATCGTTTACTTGTTTCTTAAGGCAGACATTTTCTTTTTCTAACACTTCCGTGTTCTTTAAGTTTTCAGCAAATTTCTTTTTTAAAACCCTATATTGCTTTAATATAACATGTGAATCTTCTAACAATTCTAAATACGCCTCTTGAAGTTCATTAAAATTAAAAGTTACCTCATCGTTGCATTCCTTTTCAACTACTATGGATATATTTTCTTGTACTGATGCTTCTGAATCGGAATCAGATTCAGACGAATCTAAATCTTCCCAAGTTGTCATCATGCTCTTTTTGTTTTCTTTACTTTTCTTCTGTTTTCTTTTGAGCAACGGACATTCAGAGTTGTAATGTCCTGGTTTGTTGCCCTCATAGCAGATGATAGAAGTTTTCTCATTCTTGACTTCATCTTTGCTATTTTTCTTGAAAGAAAACTCTTTATTTCCCTTTGCTTTCTTTTTCCATATCCTCCTAATCTTTCTTGAAATGAAGGATAGTTTATCATCATTTTCACTTGAATCTTAATCAGATTCACTGGCATCATCATTGTTGATTTCTTCAATCTTTAATGCTTTTGAAGATGTACTTCTATTTCTCTGGTTCTTTTAATTCTTCTTACCAGCCTTTAATGCTATAGATTTATCTCTTCTAGGTTTATCTTCTGCATCAATCTCTACTTCATGTATCATCAAAGAACTAAGCAATTCATGTAGCTTCAACTTGCTTAAGTCCTTGGCTTCTTGTATTGCTGTAACTTTGGTTCTCTATCTTTTAGGAAGACTTTTGAGAATCTTTCTAATATGATCTTGATTATCGTAGATTCTCCTAAGATCTTTAAGTCCATTAACGATAGTTTGAAATCGTCCAAACATCTAATCAATAGACTCATCCTCTTTCATCTTGAATAACTCATACTGATGTACAAGAATACTGATCTTGGACTCTTTCACTTGATTTGTGCCTTCATGTGCGATGGATAATGTGTCCCATATTTCCTTTGTAGTTTCACATCCATGAACCTTATCATATTCACTTCTGCTTAGGGCATAACTCAGAAAGAACTTAGCCTTTGGGTTTAGCTAAAATCGAGCTTTCTGATCAGCTGACCATTCGTTACAAGGAATGATATTGCCTTCATCGTCTATTGTTGTGTATGGTCCATTCTCAATGATATCCTAAGGATCAATAAGTGTGGATTCTATAAATAGCCGCATCTTGTCCTTCCAAAAATGATAATCCTCACCATTGAATGCAGGAGGTCTTGTGACCGAGGCACCTTCGGCTATAAAAACATGTGATTCAGCCATGGATCTTTGTCCTCACTTTGTAAAGGTGGTTCTTAGAAACTAAGTTCTAATACCAACTAAATTAAATCACTTGTTAATATAGGAATCACGTAAAGTATATAAAATACACAAGAAGGGGGTTGAATTGTGTATTCTTTTCGAAAATATTAATCTTTTGAGATTTCTTAATTATCTTTACAACTATCAGATGAATACCAAAGATACTTTACTAAATTTGATAAGTATTTGAATAGCAAATAATTTTATCAACTCGTTTAACAAAAAACTAAAGTATAAGGGTTAGAGAATAGACGCTGTGATTTTATACTGGTTCACCCTAAACCTTGGGCTGCGTCTAGTCCTTAGAGTTTGTCTGAGATTTCACTATACTCTTCAACTTTACAAGTATTCTTCTCACCCTTTCAGAGCCTCTTCAGATCTTTTTCACAAAGTATTCTTTCTGCTATCTTAGCCTCTCCAGGCTCTATTTCTCTCTTTAAGAAAGATAGTTTAAGCTTTTCGTTATAGTAGTATTCGCTCTCTTGTTTTGCACTTTGAATACAAAAATTTTCTAAGCATTGTACAATCATAATTTTCTCTCTTATAAAAGAACGTTATTTTAGTCTTCAACTAGGACTAGTATTTATAACCAAAGTCTCCAACTGTCTTCTTTGGAAACTGCTTCTAGAAACTATTATTTAGTTATGTTGGGTCCCACTTGCTTCCGAAGCCCAACGCTTACGAATATCATCATACCTCTCATGTTGGCTCCAGCTTGATTCCAGAATCCAACGCTTCAAAATATCATCATACTTAACTTGAGCGTGCATACTACCTTGTACGGTTATTTCCATGAACCTTTAATAGACATCATTCTACAAAGGTGGCGTGCCTACAATAGGTCAAACATTAAAAACCAACTCATCTATTGTAACACAGTCAATATAAATATATACAATCGAAGCTACTTCAAAATCTATCCTTTCATTACTCAGGCAATAGAGTTTGAAAAACTTTCTTTATATATCAAAAGCCACACCATTGGCTTATTACAAAAAAATACAAAATAGCAAATGAAGCAATTCCCCTAGGCTCTCGATCACTTGATCTCTTAGCTATCACCTGAAGTTGGGACAGATGGTGGGGGGACGTGAGCTTGAAAACTCGTGGGTAACAGTTTATAACAAAAGAATAAGCAGAAACCTTGAAAACATTTTACTTGTTTGAGAAAACTTTCTTTAAGTTCATAATCACATGTTTCTTAGGCTTTTAGCCAAAATCCATAAGTCACAAAACATGAATGCATCAAAATTGATCAAACATATCATGAACATATAAGCACATCAGAATTGTTCGGGCGGATCTAAAAACAGAACGTACTACGCATTCCCACATAATGGTTTTGCGTAGCCGTGAACTTATGGGAGTCCATGAAGGAGCTCTATACCACTAGCGGGCAGGCGGGAGAAGCCTTTTAGTCAAAGTGCACTTGACTTAACTTAGGGGACCACCACAAACCCGTATAATATATATTTCTTAATTTGTCAACTTATTGCCCAAAATGGCACTTTTTGGAAACTTGATTTCTTATGCTTGCTATAACTTGGAAATCATTTCCAAAAGCTTCATAAACATGCATCTTTTTTTTAAATCATCATTTTTATGGCCCTTTCCTTTTGAAAATCATCACTCAAATCATATAGCATACATATAACAGATTTCACTAATCATTCATGAACAATAATGCAACATTTATGATGCAATGGAATCATAAAACTTCTTTTATTTAAAGAAAACAGTAGTGGCTTATTTACTCTGTTATAAACATGTACCCACCTTGATTTCTTTTCTTAAAGACTTGCTCAAAAATCTTCTTCTCTTATTCCTCTTGTCTTTCTTGATCCATTTATACATTAACAAAAATCCCACTCAATAGGGTTTTCAATTGAAAATCCCTCAAAGCACAAATTCTAAAATTGGTTCTAGAATATTAAAAACCTAAACATTTTCTAGACTCCATAAACTAAAATCCTTTCAAAAATCCAAAAGATTTAAATTGATCTTACCTTCATTCTTCACCAAATGGAGGGATCTTTAGCTCATAAAAAAGCTCTTCTCTGCCTCTACCTCTTTGCTTCTTGAGCAACCTTAAAATCTCTCTTGAGGGCTAACACAATTGAAACCCTAGCTTGTTTTCTCTTCTTTCTCTCTCTCTCATTCTTTTTCATGTTTCTCTCTCTTATCTCTTTCTTACTAATTTTCGTTATTCTCTGCTGCTTATCCTTCCATCACGTTTTTCTTCTTCATTTATAAGCAAGACAACTCTTCTTCTAATTATGCCCTTAATGATTGAGAATTGTCCCATTTGGCCTTCCATTTATGCCTTATGTCTTTTATACACTGTCTTGCCAACACTACCCTGAAACAATTTAACATAACATTTCCTTCCAGAAAAATGTCCCTCATTATCTTAAGTTTCTAATGCCTCCACATTTTTGGACTGCTCTTGTCCATAACAGTATGCTATGCACAACTTCCATCTGAAATTTAAACATCTTAGAGACTGAATTAGATTATAATTTCTTCATACCATTTGTGACTCCATGTCTATAGTTTACCACAAATCAGAAATCATCTCATTTGGAGTCTACCAATCCAAAAATTATCAAAATAATGAAGTATGTTCAGTGAAATAACACCAGTTCATATTATTTAAGAACACACTCACTGTACCCATCTCATGTTTTTCACTCAACCTTTCTCACTTCATTTCAGATGACTATGATTTTTGGTGGAGATGTAGACAATGTCTTAAAAATGCAATGGTTCAAGAATCAAGTCATTTGGGTGTCTAGAGAAGAAGTTATGGCCAAAAAGAATCAAACCTATTTTTGTCCTTAATCATACTGAACCTGTTTTAGAGAAACAACCATAACTCTCTCTAGAAATTTTTGATTATGGTGTTCTTTAGATGGTTCGAAAGAGGACTTCAAAATCTAAAACTTTTATGAAGACCTGGAAGATAAATTCTATCTTCTATGTTTTCTTCCTTATGACTTTTTTATCTTCTTACTTTTTCATCTGCTGACATTTGCTTCTTTCTTATTTTTCCTTCCGTCTTAGTTTTCCTTCTGTCTTAGTTTTGCCTCTGTCTCACTTTTGCATCGTCTCACTTTTGCATCGTCTCAATTTTGCATCGTCTAATTTTTGTATCATCTCATTTTTGCATCGTCTCACTTTTGCATCGTCTTACTTTTATATCCTTCTCATGGCCAAAAGTTCTGAATCACTCACTATACTCTCTAGAGTATCTTCCCTTATAAATATCATAACTTTCAGCTCAAATGTACAAAAATTCCATACTATATATCGTTGGAAAGATAACAGAAAGATCTACAACTCTTGAATGGTAACTTTGCCAAAATCTATCTAGATCAAACCCAAATTTGCCCTTAAAGTCTGAAGACAAATTTTTTATTCATACATTAATGTACTGCACTCAAATCTTAATTTCATGAAATGTTGAGACTCTTAAAGACAGAACTGAAATTTGTTGTCTTCATAAGAAATGTAGCCATATTTTTCTAGTTTAATCCAAATTAAGAATCATCTCGTTTGGATAACTAGAGAAAAAGTTGTGGCTATAAGACTGAAGCATACTCAGTGAATATTTTCCAGATCAACTACCAATTTGTTTCAAAATCTTTCCTTAACATAACTCATAATAAGATCACTCTTTCTACTTCATTCAATCCTTATTCTCAACTTTATTCAAATCAATATCCTCCATAACAAAATTTAAAATCCATGACTAATCACGAACACCAATGACAGAACATACATATATGTACATATTCCTTCATCAACTTACTACACAAATTCAACTTCATTTTTGCTTTCATATTACTGCTACTTTTACCTTAATTCTTCCTATTTCAAAATCTCTTATCCACCAAAAACATCATAGCAATTCATGAATCTATCCATATTTCTCATTCGTTACTTTACTTTTGTCTATCATTCTTCTTGGTTCAAAAACTTTCATTCATTAGTTTTTTACTTATGACTAATCACCAAAATTTCTCATTTTAATAGTTTTAATCTTTCACGAAAAGTTCGGGGTCGAACAAGTTGAGTCCTATAACTGATTTCAACTAACTAACTGTCTGATGTTCTATAGTATCTTCCTTTTTGTATCATCTAATTTTGTCTCTTCGTCTATGTTTTTATGCTTCATCTATATTTTTGTGCTTCGTCTGTGTTTTGTGCTTCGTCTATTAATTGCGCTTCGTCAGTGATGACGTGTATCGTCTGTTGCTGATGTTTCGTCTGTATTTTGACTTCGTTTGTGATGACTAAGTGTTACTTACAATTTTTTACACACTTAACAAACTTATCAAAACAATTCATACATTTCTATGATTATTATTATTTGATTATCACCAAAATTAATAGAAGGAAAGTCTTCTTGACTTAACAACAACCTCTACCCAAAATTCTCAACCTAATTTAGTATTAGACAACATACACTGAACTTTCTCTAGCAATGTTTGGTTCATACGTTCTGCCAACCCATTTTGTTGTGGTGTATCCCTGACTGTGAAGTGTTTGATAATACCTTCATCTTTGTAGACTTTTAAAAATGGATCACTTTTGTACTCCTCACCATTATTTATACGGAGACGCTTAATCCTTTTGTCTGTTTGAGTTTCCACCATCTTCTTCCATTTAAGGAAAACTCCCAACACTTCATACTTAGTCTTCATAGTAAACACCTATATTCTTTGGGAAAAATCATCAACAAAGCTCGCATAATAGCGTTTTCCTCCCAATAAAGCTATTTTGAAAAGTCCTCACACATCAGAGTGAACATAATCCAAAATACCCTTCGTATCACAGATTGCAGTGCTAAATTTCACTTCTGTCTGCTTCCCTTTGACACAATTTTCACATAAATATAATTTGCAAGTCCGAACTCCTTTTAACAATTCTTGATTTAATGATATCTTTAAGCATTTTTCACCTACATGTCCTAAGCGCATATGCTACAACCTAGCTACTTCTAGCTCTTGATCATCATTAAAAGCTACCGCTGTTGTTCTAATAGTTGTATTACCTTGGTAATAATACAGGTTATTATTTCTTCGAATTCCTTTCATTACCATAGGTGCACAAGAGATGATTTTCATTACTTCATTTGCTGCATTTATAGTATATCCCTTTGATTATAGGACTCCAACAAAAATGAGATTTTTAGTTAAACTTGGCTCGTATCTAACATCTGTTAAAGTCCTGCTTGTTCTATCCTAATTCCTTAAGCAAATTGAACCAATATCATTTGTAGTGCAGGGATTGTCATTTGTTGTGTAGACAACTCCACTTACTAGCTCTCTAAAATTAGATAACCAATCCTGATTGGGACACATGTACATGGCTATAGCCTGAATCGGCTAGCCATAGACTAGAAGGGTTACTGAGGATACAACCAATGAAAGATGTCAGTTTGTATCTTCACACTCAACAACATTCAAATTTGCATCAGTCTTTCCCTTATTCTTCAGCTTTGGACAATCCTTTTTCTAGTGCGCTTATAATGATATGAATGAGTTTTTTTGAGGATCATTTAATCACAATTGTTCTTTGTGATATAATACTTCTTTTTGTCCTCAATTCACAAGATGTTCTTCTTGTGGACCCAAGTGTATAGTAGTTGCTCATCCGTTTATATTTACCGTAGTAGTAAATTCCTCTTCTCCAGACTTTAGTTTCACTGTTATTGCCGCCTGAAAGCTCTGATGCAAGACACAGAAGCCATGCCTACGCTTCTGCCACCTCAATTAGAGGGAAAACTTGGAAAAATCATGAAAAGGGGAAAGAAAGGAAATGGCATGGAGCACTTCTGTCTTTGCTTTGTAATGTCCTTACAAAAGGTCCAAGTTCTTTTGTTTCATATGAACAGACTTTGATCATGTTGAACAACTTGTTTAAACAGAAACATTGGAGGTTTTCTCTTCCTAAAAAAAGGAAATGAAAAGAGAAGTTACAACAGTACTGGAGATTCTTCTGTCAGTCCGCACAGTCTTTTGCTGATGATAAAAAATCCCGGTCCCATAGTACTTATGACCAAGATACTAGCTTACCAATCCAACAATTTTGTGCCTAAAACGCACTCGTTATCAAGAATATCACTAATATACTGAAAGTTAGTGATAAAGACCAAAAGAACAGTGCTTGCTCATCACTCCACGGATCCACCTTTCTATTTTGCACCTAGGAATGGCACGTCGACCCTTTTACATAATGACCGCCTTACTTTCCAAGTGAACTTGATTCTTCTACTGCATTTGATCCTAGGCAATGGGATAGGAACGCCTACAAACATCAGTATGCATTTCCCTACAGATTGACAAATTGTACTCAACTGCCTTCGTGATGGATCTTTTACCATTCTTAAAGAAAGGTGATAATAGTCTGCTTCCATTGCTTCCTGTCGTAATGCCTGATACGACTATGATTGATGTTTCCCTTCTTCCTCAAGATTTTTATTCCTAATCCGAAACAAATCTATTTTTTACGATATACTGAATGTAAATAGAGGTAACGTATTGAGGTTAAGATCCCAATATACTAGGGATTCTAACTTTTACAGTAATTGTATTGAAGGACGATAGGGGCACTACATCAATGGACATATCTTAACAGTTCATTTAAGGCGGGCAATGAAACGGCAACAAGTTTGTTCTGCCAAACCAGGGAGGCCCAAAAGCATTTTAAAACCTTAGACTGTCCTCTGATGGTATTTATAACACGCATGAGGCCTTCCGGACTAGTACTTAGGATTAGCCTCTGCTTCTTTCCGCATCTGAGTACTTGTGTCTCATAGAATAGAAAAAAGAGAATCCATGACTTTCCCAAACCAAATCCTTCTCCTACATTCTTAAGTTGAAAGGTGAAAGATAGAGACAGAGAGATGAGGGCTAGATCATCCAAGAATGACACTAAGAAGGGAATGAAGATTGATAAACTTAGTAGGCTGAACCAAGAACCTCATCTTTCTGGTGCTTACATCCGTAGTCTTGTGAAACAATTCAACACCTCAAGAACAAAAGAGTCCATGAATCCAAGAGACCGAAGCTTTAGTGATCCTGATGATTTTTCTACCCAAAACATGTCCGAATTTGATCAAGAATTAAGTGGAAGTCAGCAAAACAGGCAAACCCAACAACCTCAACCACACAAGAAACAGGTCAGAAGAAGACTTCACACCGGTAGGCCTTACCAAGAAAAGCTTCTTAATATGGCCGAAGCTAGGAAAGAGATCGTGACGGCTTTAAAGCTCCACAGGGCAGCTGTGAAACAAGCCAATCTGCTGCAGCAGCAGAAACAACAAGAATTTGACACACTATCATACTTGCATGTGTCACCGACAAGTGTTGAACTAGAAGCAAACATGAAATCTAAGAGGAATCCTAGGATATGCCCATCAAGTACAACCAGTTTCTCTAGTTATCTAGAAGACTTGTCCTACATTCCTCTTTCTCATCCTTCCACTCCAACTCCACCTGCCGCCTATCGTTTTTCTTGGCCTACTTCTGCAAGTTATCATCCTGTTGTCTCTAAAACTCTCAATTTTCCCTTACCAACCCAAACTTTAGGCCTAAATCTCAATTTTCACGATTTTAAAAACATAGACAGCACTCATTATTACAGCAGCAACAACTGTTCATCAATGTACTCATCTTCATCGCCGTCCTCATCTTCTTCCGTTCTTCTCCCAAATGCCATCGAGGAAGCCCCTTCAATGACGAAACCCCAAGAGGTGCCTTCTGCAGGGTCTGACATGACAGAATCTTTTGGTGCTGGAGGTTTGCATCAAGTGATGGATGATGAGGAGATGGCAGAGATCAGATCAATAGGAGAACAACATCAGATAGAATGGAACGATACCATGAATTTGGTGATGTCAACTTGGTGGTTTAAATTCTTGAAGACCATGGAGTTTTGTCCAGAAGTGAAGGCAGAGGATGATGTGTACTGTCCATTTCACCAGGTCATGGAATTTCCACCATGGTTAAGTACAAATGATGCGTGTTTGCGACAAAATATTAGTGACTGCTGTTCCCAAGACTACTCCCATGATCCTTCCTTTCCCTGGTAAGAGTCCATAGTTTCAAGCTTTATCTTTAATCGAAAGGCATAAGATTCATTAGGAAAACGTTTTCTATTAATGCTATGAGTCCTCTCTCTCTCTCCCTCTCTCTTTGAAAGCAAACTTAATTTTGCCCCAAATAAGTCATCTTGTTGCCAATAAATTAAGATAACTAGTTTCAACATTGAATAAGTTATTGATCTGGTTATGTTTGCTTGAGCCAATCCAATCACATAGTACCCCTAAAAAAATGGCTAATGAAAATTCAGCTTAGCAACAGAACCATTTGTAACTTATGCTGTATTTCTTCTCTGTAATTTCACTATCTAAACCATCACTAAAGTTGTGTGAGGGAAAGTAACCTCGAATACGCAAGATAGCCGAAGTTAGATGATCATGGTCTTTGCTGAAAGACCTAGCTAGTGTGGAAAAAGACCATTTTAAGTTCCTATACACAATAGATACTTATGTTGCTGTGTAGTTGAACCAGATTATTGTAATGTATTGTGCAACTTCATTTTATTCCATGTGTACAAAAATCTTTGACATGATGAATCATGATTTCACTGATCATGTTTTTTATTTGGTTCCTGACTGGTTGACTTACAGCGTGGACAGGGGAGACGTTGAAGCAGTGGATGTGGATTGGCTAGCTTGACAAGGATTGATTTGTTTTTAGTTAATCAAAACTTTGGACCATTGTCTTCTTTTCTTCTTCTCCAATGAGTTGCTCTTTCTTGGAGCTGATTATATAGAATCTGTTGTGGTTAATAAGGTTCGTAGATATGGGCACTAATAATGTGGTCAAGGAGTGTGACTTCTCCTTATTCAGCTGGTTGTAGTTCTCAATCAGTTTTGTTTCGTTCAAGTTTAGAAGTTCCAGTAGCTACAGCATTTAGTTTGCTGCAGGAGTTTCATGCTATGCTAGCCATTTCGGTAATCGTTCAGGGATGTTCCCGTTACCCTCCTAGTCGTTATTGAACAGTGGTCAGAATTATTTGATACCTGATCTTTGTTTTTAGCCCTTAATTTTGAGGCTTTCAGAAATTTTTTGATGCCCCTTTAGTACAATTCTTGCCAATAAGTATGCTGCAGATCAAAGCATGGACCTTTCTAAGTTCCTACTATCTGCGTTGAAGCCCATGTACCCTGCTTTATTTCACCAAAACAAGGACCTGGAAATTTCTGTTCTTGAGATACTACTTGGATGTCTCTAGTACACAGTAGTTAAACGCCTCCGTTGACATACTAATTGAATTTGACAGTTCTTCATGAAATTTGTTTTGCTGAACCTGTTTCAAAGAAGTATTAATGGTCAAGTACCAGGGTTTCTAACTTGTAAATGTTAAAAACTACTGTATCATCACTGTTTTTGGTTGCTTTCAATTAAAGTAAATTCCATGATATAAGCTTCATATTTGTCAAATATTGCCGCCGATAATATAGGTCTCCAGTCTCTGTAATAACTGACTAAATATTAACAAATTACTTGGGAACAATTTTCCTGGTTTTCCTCTAAGTAAATGACTGAGTTTATTGGATCATGACTGCAAGAGCCTGACTCCTGTACATTGTGAGTACAGGAACATTCTTTTATTATTCAGTCTTAAGACCTAGAGTCCTTCAAATACCGCGTTACTATATATATATATATATGTATATATAGCTACAATTTGAAAACCTTCACGATTCAAGGTTTTGAACATACATAGCGCCTGATCTCTGGCAATTATGTTTGCTTCTTTTCCTCATAGTCTTGGCTTTTATAAGGGCTAAAAGCTTCCAGTAACCAGTTCTTCTTCCTCCAAGGATTCCACCCCATTTCTTCACAAATCTCATCACTGCAGTTGATGCTAAAAGCAGAAATGCATTGCTTCTGATAAAACCTGGTGATTCTCTTCAATGTATCTGTTTCTTTAGTTGTATGTTCAATCATCTTTATGATGCTTGGAAGCTTGAACTTCTCATCTGCAATCCTGGATAGCCATTTGCACCGCAACTCTGTTGTGTGAAGGTTTGACAGACTCTCAACATAGCCCATGAAAGCCATATTTGGAATCAGTGGATGAATTGTGCCCCTGTAGGTTAATGTCATCCGTTTATCAAACTCTTAAAACTTTTGATTGTTCTTAACTAAAAAGGGTGTCAACCGGCAGTTACTAGAATGCGTTCATCGAGTTTCTATGTGTGTCCAATTTTTGAGTTAATGTAAGTGTGATCTTTTAACCTGATATAGGCTTGTAAGTCTACAACTTTTCTCTTTTCTCTTTTTTCACTTTAAGGTTAATTATGCCCACAAGGCTGGCAACTAACCAATTCATTTACCTGTATAAGGGCATGATACCGGAAGAGTCCACTAAAAGACTAGAAAAGGGCTGAGGAATCAAGTCTTGGAGCTTCTGTTTACCATCATAACCGGTAGCAAGAAGCACAATGTCGGCCTCCAATTTGGTATTGTCCTGAAATTCAATTCCTCCACTCCAGAACCACCATTTTGAAGCCCTTTTGAACAGAATATTTCCTTTGTCTGCCTCACTGAAGAAGTTGCCTGGCAAGATAGCCATTTGGCAGGATGCATAATCTTCCAAGAAAGGGTGGTCTGGTTTCAATCCATGCTTTATCAGGGGAAGTTTCCACACCAAATAAGACTCTACGAACTTGGAAAGTGCTTTTCTCTGCACAATTATGTGGAAAAACAAAAAGACACTAATGATAAAGACAGGATATTGATTTACGTAATACTACCTTGGTATAGGCTTTACATAATCCTGATAGAGACAGATGGGGTTGAAGGAAGAAATTTAAGTATACCATAGGAGACAAGAGAGATGCCAGTACGGTCTTGAGCCTGCCTTGATTTGGCCTATCAAATAGAAATTGAGATGATCTTGTTGAAAAGAACAAGAAAAATGGGGAGCCCCATATCCAAGAAGGAACGGTCCAATGTAAAGTCCTTATCACCATTGTGCAAGGTTGGCCATTTGGTCCTTTAAAAAAGCTCAAACAGGTCAAGATTCTGATAAGCAATCTCTCTATGGTAAAAATGAAGTCTAAGAGCCGACCCACTGCACCCATTACAAGTTTCCTATATGTAATTTTTTTAAAAATTCTTTTGGTGCGCCAAACTTCATTGATGAGATTATATGACTAGAATGTAAATCCTCATTCCAACTTCTACGAGATACTTGTAAGGGTGCCTTATAAGATGCTTGAGAGGTTCTACAATTAAGTAAATGAATTAAAATTAAACAAAATAATCTTTTCTCGGCATTTGAAGCGAAACAAATTAGCCTAACGAACATAAATCTTGTTAGCTCTTCACATATATATTAACTTTTTTTAGATATATCTAATCCACGAGCCAGTGATTTTCAATCTCGAATAATTATCTAAAATTCAAACATAATGCATTCAAGTTAACTGTTTGATGATTTGATCCTCTATCTACCACAAAACACCATTAAACCTTAGGTAATGCAATCATCCTCCTAACTCCTAAACGTTTGAGGCTTGATAGTCACATTCTTAATATGATTCATGACCAATGCTATATTTATAGTTTGCTCTTGAAATTGTTTTTAATCGATGTGATAGTTTTTCATTTCGTGCAATGAGTTCACCTATGAATTTAGCCTGTGTAGGAAAAAAGATGAATTGATCCACATAGGAACGTATGCAAACAGAGTAGTAAAAGTTACTATTTGTAGTGCTCTGCACGAGTAATGCATGCACTTTTGCGTACCTTGGTTTGCCTCAGCACACTCCATAGCTAAATCCATGGCTGACTTTCTGTACCCGACAATAGCGACTTTCTTTCCTTGAAGTAACTCACGAGAGGCATCTTTATCAAGTTTGGAATAGTCCAAGGAGTGTAAGACCTTTCCATGAAATACTTCTTGACCTTTTCCAGGTGCAAAAGTTGGTATTTTTGGTATATCGCCATACTTTCCAATGCATATGACAAGAAATTCGAACGCATACCGCTGACCAAATTAATATGTCGCAACTTAGCAAGAAATATTGAGAATCAGATATCATATAACCCTGAAGCTTTGTAAGATGATAGCTAAATGCATGTGCGCCACTGACTAAGGAAGTGCTTGCATGATCATGTACCATTAGCAGTTATAAATTTAAGATCATTATGTACATGCTCGTGACATAGACTGGATTAAACCTGAAGGCTTTTGGACTGGTTAATCTCCACAGCAACCTCCCAAATTGGATAGCCCCTTAAAAGAGTGGCATACTCCGCAGGTATCATGTCAAGTTGGGTGGTCTCTCGGTCACCTACATAACGAATCTCCACAACTCGCGAGTTAAACTTGACATATTTCAGAACATCAAAGTGTTTTGCATAGTTACACAAGTATTCTACTATCTCAAGGTGAGAAGGAAAACTTGAATTATCTCTTTCAGGCCAAGGGTAATCTGAGAACTCATAATCATATCGAGGGGTTTGGAGCTTAGTAGAGCTAAATGAGCAATGTTTCCAAACTCCTCCAAGTGATTCACTGGCTTCAAACACTACCGGACTGTAATGAGCAAGATGTTTAGCAGCTGCTATGCCACTAATGCCAGCGCCAATGACCCCAACTTGGTGTGATTGGATTTGATTTTGGTAATTAGCCATATCTTTTCGATGACTATATAATATTCTAGCCAGCTTTTTGTGTTGATACCTTGGAACTTTTCTTTTGAGATATGTTACCTATTTATAGGGCTTGGGGTGGCGAATTGAGAGGAAGGATCATAATTTCTCTTTGGAAATTAGTTGTTAAGTCAAAGTATTTGGTTGATTACTAGTCCACATATTTTTTTTTAATTTCTTAGTATGTATCATAGACTTATTTTTATACTATATCGTCTCAAATTGTTGACCAATGCATGCAAGTCGACTTGATCACACTAGTATAGTGCTTTTAGTAATAGAACACAATTCGTTAACAAGAATAAGGAAAGATTTGACCGATTGTCCTAGTCTTTTCTCTTCATTAATTTACTTGGTACCATTGTTGGGCGCAACGAATGTATTTTGTGAAAAAAAAAAATAAAAGGAGCAAAATGGACACAGAATATTTAACATGGTTCACCCTTACTTTGAGCTACATCCACGGACAAAACTTAGAATATTTTTTTAACTATTACAAATAGTAGGTATACAGAGATAAAACCAAAATAGTGGCTCACAAGGTATTTCCCAACCTAAAAATACTAACCTCACTATTTTGTCACTCACC
>JAOTAZ010000219.1:13429987-13440405 GCA_025629785.1 Erythroxylum oxycarpum
GGTATATTAAATGGCTAAATACTGTTGAGTGTTTTATTATGACTGAAAATACAATTAAAGCGGGCCCAAATTGTTTTATGATTTTCGCGCATATATTCATATTAAAAAATGTTATACGGAGTTTTTGACTGTATCCGACTACTCTAGCATACCACCCTTGTGAGGCACGGGCCCGGATATCACCCACGATATCGAGTTCGGGTCTTACGGGAGTGAGATGCTACACCTGAACTGTCTCGTATCTATTAGATATCGGGCTCATTGATAACTGTCTCATATAGGGCTCATTAATAATTGTCCCATATAGGGTTCATTGATCGGTGAGCCTGTGGCTCTGCATTTCTGTGAGCTCGAGGCCCTAATACGTTGAGCTTTTAGCTCTCGGTGGCTACTCCGATCACAACTGTCATTATCTGATCATGCATTCATGTATGAAATGCATATGTTCCAAGTTAACAGTAAATGTGTCATAATTAATCCACATGTCCTAATTAAGCAGTAACTGTATCACAATCAATTCACGTGTCACAATGTATCACATCAAAAGCAAGTAATTCACGGGTTCACAACAGATAACACTTCTATGTCATAGCTCCCAATACATCGAACCTTCTGTCCGGAATCACAGTCATAATTAAACACAGAGCCCGCCATTATTCACCACAGTAAACATATAATAATTGAGAGACCCCTCTAGGTTACTCACCTATAACTTCCGAGCTAATGCCTGGAAGTCTTAGCAACGTCGGTAGATCGACGCTCCAAATGTGCCTCTATAACAATTAAAGTATATAACCATTACCAATTGTATAATCAGCCATATTTAATAATGCACATGTAGCAATTAAAATGTGTAAAATGCATGTTCGTGACATTCCTGACATTATCCCGTAATTCACATCACAAAATATCCCTCTAAAAATTAGAAACCTAACAACACCAAAATTACTCAATTCGGATCTCTATAGGGCCAAATATGGCTAAAACAATGAAGTATGTGCGGAAAATAACTAAGTCATAGGCTTTTAATCAATCCCCTCACTTTGATTCCATCCATCAATTTCAGTGAAATCTCAAAAATCCCCAAATTCACATGGAGGGGGTAGCCAAATGTCTTATGAATCCGACGCCTCAAAAATCAAGTCAATCGGAGGTCGGACGGAAAAGTTATAAGCAAAAGAGTGGAGGGAGGTCAGTTCAGGAAAAATACATGTCTTAGTCGACTAGGACATGATTGTAGTCGACTAGGTCGACTATAGTGCCTGACTGGATTCTTTCTTTTTCCGACATTCCAACTTTCCCAGGTCATAACTCCTTACTCCGAACTCCAAATTGGACAAACTTGGTGTCTATTTCATAGAGTAAAGAGAGCTCTACAAGTTTCATGAAGAACACAAAAACTAATTCTACCTCTAAAGATGTCAAAAATGCAACCACAATTTCTGTTCAATAACATTTTTCCATACCAGTACCACATATTTCAAAAACTCATATCTTCCTATCCCTTTTGCCAAAAATTCCAAAATTTGTGTCAAAAGAAAGATCAACACATGTTCTACAACTTTCATAAACAACTTGGAAGCAAATTCAACCTATAAACATATCAAATTCTCAACCAAAGTTTCAGTCCACATATCTTTCTAACACAATGAACATGAACAGCTGAAACTCAATAAGTCATAACTCTCAACCTAGATATCGAAAAATTGCATACTTAGTGACGATGGAAAGATAACAAGATAGGATTCAACTTTCATTAAGGCCAATTTCACAAATTCATCCTAAATCAATCTAGAAAAATTCATCAAAGTTTCAGATCTTTAAGTTCAGATTACTGTTCATACAGTATTTCTCACTCACTTTCAAGCCCAAATTCCAACCCCTTCTAGCCACAATTTGACAGAACTTCCTTCATAATAAATGTGGCCAAATGTCTTAGTTTTAATTCAAGACAAGCCTCACCTCATTTTCTCAACTACATAAAGAGTTATGATCAAAACACTGAAATCTATACAAGGTCAAATTTCCAGCTTTTATACCTAACTCATATTCCTCATCTTCCATACCATTTCTAAACCAATTCTCACTTATTTACTTCATATTTTCACCATAACCAACTCATAACCTATTCTTGAACATTAGTCCTCAAAATGGCAGCACAACTCACTCAATCATTCATACATTTCCTACACTCTTCTAAACCTACTTTCACCTCCAAAACCTTTCCAACACACATTTATCAACTTCTATATTGTCAATCATTCATCAAAGCAAGAAATTCAATACACACACGCCCATATATTCCAACCACAAGTACCATGCAATGAACCTTAAATAACATCACAAATCATGTAACTACAAAACCATCATATCAAACATATGACTTACCTAATCAAGCTTCCAATCTTCAACTCTTCACCTTTTTACTAACTTCTCCTAATCTTCCTACCACACACGGCCATCATCTCTTCAAGGAGGAAAGGTTTAGGTTTTCTTCTGTGTTTTAGAAACAAGATGAAGAGGTGGCAAGGATGTTGAAGTAACTAGTGTTGAATATGAACAAAATCACATGGAGAGGAAGGAGTGTCTAAGTCGTGGGTGAAGAAAAAGTAGTAGAAGAAGAAGAGAGTTAGCAAAACATGAAAACAAATGAAGAGAACCTTCATCCAAGAGAGTATCGTGAATGAGTGGGTGAAATTCAAGAATTAACCAAGCAATAAATGAGTCTAAGAGTGTCATGACACTTGGCATTTAATAACAAAAAGACAAGAATTAGTTTAATGCATTTGTAATAAAAGAAACCTAATAAATAAAATTTCTAAATCATCCAATCCCAATGGCTCCAAGTACAATCCCAAAATCATTTATCCAAAATTCCAGTGCCATTGGACAGAAATTTCCAGTACCGAAAACCAATCAGTCCATAGCTGGTCCAAAAATTTTTCCCGAAAAATTCTTAAATTTTCCCAAAAATATAAAACACATAACAATCCACTCCAATTAAATTTTCAAGATTATAAACCACATTTTCCAAAATAAAATCCCATTTAGGTACATATATTGGGAAATGTCATGAATGCATGTACAGTCATTTTTATGTGCAAATTTCACTATTAACATGTAAGCATATGCATGAATATATTTAAAACCATACTAAGCACTCCAAATTATGATTCTACCCTTCTCATCGGGGGTGGGATGCTACAACTTCACATATTTTAATATATTCTTATATACTCTAATATGATGATAGATATATTAGTTATTCAATCGAAGGATAAGTAATTACACATTAAAAGATTAAAATTTGTTAACTTAGAAATTTTCACCAGTCCAAGTTATATAATCTTTAAAAACATAATCAGGAATACAAAGATAATGCTTGGGGAACTTTTATCTAGATGTTACTTTATATCTTATTTGTAATCATTGATTACTTATTTTATTTTATTTTTAGTGGAATATTAATTTATGTTAGGGTAGATTTTGGGTTAGGTTAAATCACATCACAATCTTTTTCATTGATTAAATAATAGTAAGAGAGTCAAATGTAATGCTTACTAAATCTTTACACTATTTTAGAGTTAATAGGATTAAAGTCTAGAAAACCACAATCAATTTTCCATAACCTCTCCTTTGTTTTTTTATTTCAATCACCACTCCCACCAAAATTGTCACTTTTCATCTTTTAAAAACAAAGTCTATGTCTAGCATAACACTTTGTTTGACTAGCCAAACAGAGGGTTTCATAATGACAACATTCAAAAATTATTTTACGAAATTATCCTATTTGAATTCAATATTAGCTCTAAATGTCTTCTTATGAATATAGATATTTCTCTTGAATTTTTGTAAATTTCATATTATTTCAACCAAATATTTCTATTAAAGTTTATAATTAAAACATCAAATTTCGATAACATATTGGATTGGCATACCTTTTTATCACATTCTCTTCTTTGAGTTTAATAATTATGTGTAAACATCATCTTAACAATTATGCAATTTCATAATCCAATCAAACTCCTAAAACACAACAATTCAGTCATTAAGTCATAGCTAAAAAAACATCATAACTAATATCATGAAGCATAGGAATGAAAACTAGAAAAATTTAAGGTTTCCATATATAATTCAAAATATTAAAGACTTATAACAAAATTTTGAATTAAATATATGGTAAGTGCCAATTACCATGGCTGAACCACTAAGTTATAAGAAATTAATTAATTCTTGTTATTAATTAATTAAAAGACTCAACTACAACAGATCTTTCATAGTCAAGTTTCTTTATTTCATTAAAGTTAACGTGATAGGTAAATGAATCAAAACATTCACATTATTAACAATAGTCATGGTATATTTAACTGGAATGCTAATAATTTCCATGCTTTGGCTTAACTAAGGAACTTTATGGTTAAACTTTTTGGCTTTTTTTTTTACATTAGTTAACAAATACTCCAAATTTGTAGAAATGTCTAAATGCCTTAACTTTATGCTTGGGAATTCTAGCTAAGTGTCTGATCACATCATAGATGTTGATGGGCCAGTCCTGAAAGTCCTATTTTTCTTAAACAGGTGTAAGTATGGTTTTGACTAAACTTGCAATTAATTATTTTACAGGATTTCTTTTAGTCTAATTCTTCATTTGGGTAGCACTCAAGGATGAAAAGTATGCTCGATTTAGAATGAATATTTATATTCAATATTTGCAATAAAATACATAACTCAATCACTTACTATGAGGGGCAATAAAGAAAGACTTGCAAAGAAAAGAAGATGTAATTGAAAATGTGAAGAGAAAACAAAAATCTATCAAGAAAATAATAGTTATATAGTTTAAGTTATTGATGTGAGCTATTGTAAGAGATTGATTGGAGTGATTACAAGAATCTATTATATTACCTTGTTTATCATCATTTAATATTTCTAGCCTAGAATTGTGTAAAGCTGTTAATTTCCTTCCTAAAATAGTTCACTTTTAATTTTATATAAGTGTTGTTCGTTATAATAAATATAAAGAGAGAATCAATTCTTTTCATCATGGTATCAGAGCCTGTGTTCTAAGAACTATAAAATTTTTGAAAAATATTAGAGAGAAAGAAGAAGTTGAAAAATAATGGAGAAACCTATGGCTATGATAGAACAACTTGAAGGAGAGAAGTTTATCCTTGTAGACCAAGCATCTAAAATGTCACAAATGTTGAATCAGACTCAAACTCGGTATCAAAAAATGAGCGATGAGTCAACAGCACAGATTGGCATCAAGTTGGAGGGCACTAACTATGCGTTATGGTCCCAAGTTGTCAAGATGTATATATCAGGCAAAGAAAATCTGGGATATATACATAAGGACCTTCTGCAGCCCTAGGTGACAAATTCTGATGTTAGAAAATGGAGAACCAAGAATGCAATAGTGAAAGGATGGATGATTAACTTTATGGACATAAAATTGAATAACAATTTATTAGAATTCCAATGGCAAAAGTGGCATGGGATAATATTTTTTTGAATTTGAATAATGATTGAATTAACTATAACAAAGCTATCTTAACATTACAATGAGTTCACCATAAATAAATTACAAAACTAAAGACAAATCAAATTACAAACACATACGAAATTGAACAATAGGTATTACAAATTTCATCTGGTCTTCATTCTTATAGATAGAGTGTGTTAATCAGATTTAGCTATCATAAGGGCTCGAATCCAAATGATGGTGTCATCAATTAAGTTGTAATTCTTACTCATTCCTATAGATCCTCTTATTTCTTTCCTTTCATATAGAATAAATAGTGGTTGTGAAGACAATTTTATACATTAGGCCATCATGCAACCTTTCATAGGTAGTACGGATTATCCAGTTTAGAGATGATGTCCAATTATAATTTAGGTAGGCATTAGAAAAAAATGTAAAACTTTACTCTAAACCACTTTGGAGTATCTACATTAAAAGAATAAGTTTTCTTTATCCTCTTTAGACTCATTACAAAGATCGTATTTTGGGTCATAAGTTCCAAACCATCTGCTTTTAGTATGGATCCTATTCTTTATAACCAAGCAAGTGAAAATAGATATTTTTTATTAAGGGATCGCTTCCAAATGAAATTGAACCAATGAACATTCCCTTCACCTTCCTACAAAGCCTTATAACAACACTTGTTAGTAAAAAATATCTGAGCCTTTTGAGAACCAAGTAATTGAATCTTGCCTATGTCCATAATTGATATGGGGGACAAAATCCACTAGTAGAATGAAACCTCTAAAGTTTCCCTCATTGCACATGATTCATCAAAGAAGAAGCTTTGGAGTTGAGAGGAATTATATTCATAAGTCTGGATAATTCAGTCTTTTATATTAGAGGACTATGATTTCTCTAATTATCAAACCACACTTAAATATTCTCTCAATTACCTAACACATGCTTAATCATAGGAAAAATCACCTGTCTCAAGTTCAACATTTTCAAGAAGAACCAAGAGTGCCCCTTTGAGATAGACAATTGCCAAAAGCTTTCAGTTCTGATATATGTTTCGAGTAGCCATTTTACCCAAATAGCATGTTTATCATCAAATAGCCTCCAAATCCTTTTGCATAAGAGAAATAGAGATAATCCCTAGGCCCCCTTGCTTTTTAGGCATAGTCACTTCACTCCATTTGACTTTAGCTTTCTTAGAGTTCCCAAAATTCCCAGTCTATAATAAAGTTTTCATGATGTCTTCAATATAATTGATTACTTTCTTAGATAGAATAATTTGAGATATCCAATAGAAATAAAGTATCTAAGGACATAAATTATTAGAGTAACCCTTGCAACAAGTGACAGTAATATATTCTGTCAGGCATTAATTTGAGCTTTGATCCTTTTTATGAGTGAAATATAATCTAAATACCTTGGCTTTGCATACGAAATGGGAACTCCCAAGTATTCGAGAGGAAGGTTATGAAGCTGAAGTTCAATAATCCTGGAACGTCCCACAGAGTTCTTCAAATCTTTAGAGTAGTATAAACTACTTTTATTTACATTCACTACCAGGCCTAACCATTTTGAAAACTACATAAGAAGTTCCTTTAACAACTCCACTGATTGTGTGTCTGATGACGAAAGAAAGATCAAATCATTCGTAAGCATCAAGTAGTTAAGCTTGGAAGCATTACATTTAGTATGGTAGTGAAACCTACCATTAGGCCAATAACCTTATTTATGAGTCAAGAAAGGCCTTCCATAACTAATGCAAATAGATAAGGGGAGAGAGGGTCCCTTTGTTTGATACCACTAACACAAGATAATGGATTGGTAGTTATCTCATTTATAATAATACTAATTGAAATATTTTGTAAGCAAATCAAAATCTAGTTATTAAACTTTGTTAGAAATTCAAAAGCTTCTAAAAAATGTGTATGAACTTCCATTTAACAGTATCAAAAGCCTTAAAGAAATCTATCATCCAACAACAAATTTTAATTTTCCTTCCAGAATTATAATCTTTCAAGATCTCTTGAATAAGCAGTATGTTATCCCCTATAGATCTGCCTTGTATACATGCACTACGAGTAGAATTAATCACTAAAGATAAAGCAATCTTCAATATATTAGCAAAGAGTTTTGTAATTACCTTATAGATTGTGTTACAATAAGAGAAAAGTTTGTAGTCCACCAATGTATCATAATTCATACTTTTGGGAACCAGGTAAATGAATGGGTGATTTATCTCCTTTAACATTTGATAAGAAGATAAACACTCTAAGACTGCTTCTGTAAACAGGTTGTCAGCAATCACCCAAGTTTTTTGAAAAAAACCTTGTTATGAACCCATCAAGTTCTGGAGCTTTAAAGGGATGTTAGTTAAATAAGGTCTCTTTAACTTCTAGGCTAGTGAATGGAGCAAAGATTGATTCCTTGAGATTTTGTGAAAGGGGATTATCAAAGAGAGTACAAATATGATAAGTATCATTAAAGCTTGCTTCAGTGCCTATTATTTGTATAAAGAATTCCCTTGTAAGCCTGGATAAAGATTCATAATCAAAGAATGAATTAATCTAGGGATTTTTAAGTTCAACAATTGTATTTCTATTCCTCTTTGCAAGAAAAGATGCATGAAAGAATTTGATATTGGAGTTACCATCTCTTAGCCAATCAATACGAGATTTCTGATTTAAGATTGAATTATACAGTCAGAGCTTCTTGATGATCTTTTAATCTAGCACATCCTATCTACTTCAGAAGATTATTATGTGGGGATAGATAGGAAGCCTTTTGAGCCTTAGTCAGCATTTGATAAGTAACCTTATTCTATCTCTTATTACCTTTCCAGAAAGCTTTAAAAGATTGTTTAACCCTTCTCAGCCATGTGTGCAAGTTTTATTTTAGTTTCTAAAAGCCTTAGTATTGCAAGCTTTTTTTCCATCACCATCTCTTTTTTAAAAGGGTCATTTAACCCTCTAACATTCGAGACTATAATCATTTAGGGAAGATTCCACTATTAGTTTATTCATATCGCTTTTCCTTGAGGACCGCCTTTTTGAGCTAGTTGATTTGGCTACTAGTTTCGCACTTGGTTTGACCTCTTCAAGAATTACTGTGCTCATTTGTATCTGCTACTCAGTAATTATTTCTCCCTCTTCAACTTGTTGGATAATTTGAGAATGTGGAGGAATCAACTTGGTGCTACCTGCTGTTTTCTCACAATTAAAGCAGTCCTCTAGCTCGGATATTAGAGCTTCCTACACTACTGAGACATCATTTATACTTCCCTATACAGTTTGTTCAGTTAGAGATTTATACATTAACCTAGTCATAGTCTATGATGAACTCTACCACCACTACATCAAGTTTTCTGAATTTTTAGTTGCCTGGACATGTGAACAACTACCTGATCTTTTAAACTTGAGCAACACTCTATTCAAAACGATTGACTAAAGGTATAATAGTCAAACAAGCCAGCTTATGTAGAAGTGTTGCATAGATATCAGTTTCCCCCTGTTAGATTTTCCTTCACTATTACATCATGTTGGATTTGTTTCCAGAACTCAACATCCAGAGTCATAAAACATGAGCCTGGATTACCCTATAGGGTTATTTCAATGAACCATCATTAGTTATCATCGGAACCCATCTCTTGCTCTGATATTATAAGTGTTGGGGCCCCCGCCCTCGCAAGTCACGTGCTCGACATCCTAAGGGACATCCGAACGAACATACCACAAGGGTGGCGTGCCCACACCAGTCAATCACCATAATACAACTCATTTCTCCTATCTCAAAATAGATTTTGGGAATCTTTAAACCAAAATTACAATTTGACTTCTTCAGAACATTTGTAACTTTATGTATTTAGTTTACTTTGAAACAAGAATCACCTTATTTGGAGCTCTACAGATCAAGATATCATGAAAATAACGAAGTATGTTCAGTAAAATATCCAATTCATATTTTACCATCCGATACCCTTACTTTGATTCAACCAATCTTTTTCAAATGTGTTAGGAAGCTACTGCTTCACAAATCAAGACATTTAGAAGTTGGATGATAAAGTTATGGCAAAAATAGTCAGAGGTGTTCAGCTCTGGGATGACCTACGAGTCGCGAAAAGTTAGTGGAGTTACGAGGTACGATCGCACCTCTCTTTGTTGTGATCGCACCCAATGCTAACTCTCTAATCTTTACTCATTTGATTCATCACGCACATCTAATTCTCAACATCCATAAAATTCTATCTTTCATTTCTATAACCTCTCACTGATAAGTAACAACAATTCATGTTCAAAGTTCATCAACTCGAGTGGACAACTTCTTTAAGTATATCTAATTTCAACTCACATCATCCATATGCAATTCATCTTTCATTAACACCAAAAGCTAAGAGTTTACAAAGATTTAATGGGAATTTCGAGCCATAATACATCATTTCACAAAATCCCAAAATACGATACATTGTTGAACAAATGATACTTGAAATGAGACTAAAGCCTTATTTTTACAAAATCTAACTTAAATTACAAAAACATTGCAAAAGTGGAGTGATGCCTCAACTCTTGGTTACTTGATCTCATGACATTCACCTGAAGATGGGATAGAAATGGAGAGGTAAGCATAAAGCTTGTGGGTTGTAGCACCCCACTCCCGCAATAACCCGAACTCGACATTGACGGTGATATCCGAGTCCGTGCCCCACGAGGGTGGCGTGCTAAAGCACTCACTCACTCGAAAATTGGTATCCTTTTTTTTTGACATAAAACAATATATGCAAAAATCGATAATCAAATAGGGTATAAGCCCTGTTCAGTCAGACAATGAATTTATAAAATTCCCATATGGCCAATTGGGCCCTTTTACAAAACAAACACTTTAGTCATTTCAAAATACACATTTATACAACAGTTGCAGAATATATAGTTCAATACAAAATTAAAGA
>JAOTAZ010000219.1:13475466-13488691 GCA_025629785.1 Erythroxylum oxycarpum
CAATCGGATTAAATGGATCCCGATGAGATTGGGATATGTCCCGATGAGATCGCGACATCGATATTGCTGAGAAAGGTCTCCGGTGATTTTTCGGTACCGGGGACCGGTAGGCCGGTAGGACCGACCCCAGTGTGACTGGACTACCTCAGCATTAATATATACATATAAGATTAATTAATTATGGAATTAATTAATATATATATGTATATATGCGTGGATGGAGGAGGAAGCTTCCTAATGAAGCTTTGACCAAGTCAAAGTTAATTATGACTTTGACTTTTTAATGGCCATAAGACCACCAACGTGTATGGCTCTTGTTCCTTGACATTTAATGGTCTTTAATTGTTAAAGACTAACGTGTATAAGGCTTGAAAGGTTGGAGTCGCCGGTGGTTTTGTGAGAGAATGAAACTTAAGTGTTAAGTTTTGTTTTGAAAATAGTTTTTTCAAGTTTCTCTCAAAGGATACACGATCCTCTCCTCCAAGGCATCCTCATCATCGTGCTTCTCACTTGCTCTCCAAGGCTAAGGTAAGATCTAGCAGTCTTTCCCTTAGTCTAGCTATTCCCGGGTCCAAAGTGTTGGTCCCAGTTAGGTTTTCCGACCTTTGCGTGGATACCGTTGGAGACGGGCTACGTTGGTCATTATGGTTTGACCTAGTTATATAGACACAACGATCCTGGGTTTCGGGAAGGTCCCGAGACAAAAAAGTTTTGTTTTTCGCACCGGGTACATGTGATGTGCCCACCGGGATTTTCCTACAGTAGGAAGGGCCTTAACAATTTCATCTAAAGACATACGTAAATTTGAAGATTGAGATTGAATATATTTAGGTGCTTGAGGTTGGGATATTTGTTACCCTTTTTGATCTCCATATCTAAAGTTTTGATGATTCATCTATCCCAGATTATAATGATTGGAATAAAGTTCAAATTTTCATTAAGGTTGAATAGGAAATATCCTTATTATATTAGCTTTTTAAAGGGACTCTTATTGCATTGTAGGGCACATATCCATAAGATATTCAGGGAATAAGCATATTTTTCACACTCGTGTTGATTGAAATTGACCTACAGCGATTTGATATGCCAGAGCAGTTAAATCTGAAATTTTACCCTCAAGGTTAATATTACTTACCTTATTCACATGCTTAATACCTTCATCTATCCTTCTCTCAAATTGTGAAGAATTTTTGGCCAGGTTTCAAATCAATTGTCTAACCACTTTTGGTGTTTTGTTTACTTAAGCTCTTCCACTAGTTATATCTACCATACTTATATCCATTGGCAGTATCCCTTCACAAAAGTAATGAATCAAAAGTTGATCAAGATCTGATGGTGTGGGTTATTAGCATATAACTCCTTAAACCTCTCCTAATAATATTCATACGATGTTTCTTTAGTGAATTGTCTTATCTCATGTATCTCCTTTCTCATATTGGTAGCTCATGATGCAAAAAAGAATTTATCCAAGAACCATATCTTCATCTCATTCCATGTTGTCACTGAGCCAAAGGGAAGATAATAAAGTCAATCCTTTGCTTTATCTTTCTATGAGAATGGGGTGGCTCTAAGATTGATTTACTCTTCTTTCACTCCTCGCGGCTTCATTCCAAAACAAACAGCAAGGAGTTCTTTCTAATGCTTATGTGGATCTTCACCTGCAAGCCTATGAAAAATTGAAAGTAAGTAAATCAAACCAGATTTCAATTTGAAATCTACCTCAACATCTAGAAATCTTAGATGTCAAGGTTGTTGATTTAAATTTGGGGCCACTAACTCCCTCAATGTTCTATTGTTAGGATTGTCATCTTTTCTTTAACTTCTTGGAAATTAGAATCTTCACCAATTGTTTAGACTTATCTCAATTTTCAATTTTGGAGGGGAATTACCTTTTCCTTGCTTGGTCTTTTTCCTTAAATGACATACTGTCTTCTCAATTTCTAGATTATATTGCAATTCACCTGTATGAGAAGAATGAGTCATGCCAAACAAGAGATTAGTAGTAAATTGTAAAATAATGAAAAGAAAATAAAATAGTTCCCCGGTAATGACACGAAAATTTTGAATAAATTGTCAAAGCCTTAAAAATTAATTATGACTCACTACGTACTTATAGTAGTCATAGAACCAAGTTGACTTCGAAGATAACTTAAAACTAGTTTATCAATATCAATTGATAAACTAAATGGTAGGTTTATGATTGATTAACTAATAAACTAAATTTGACAAGGGATCAAAAAAATCAAATAAGTATTAAAGTTATATATTCAAAGGTATTTAACTATGATTCAAGGGAAAGATCTTAACCAATTGTAACTTTGATTATTGGGGTCTAAAAAGAATAATTTTCACGATTCAAGCAATTAGTCCAAAACCAATTAGGATAGCTCTAATAAGTCTCAATTTTTAGGCAACGAGAAGGTCATTTCTTTATGGCTTGACAATTGGACAAGTCAAGGACCATTATTCCAATCTCAACATTTACTCAAAGGTTCTTCCTTTCTTTTCCACACTACAATGGATTCTTTCATTAACAGTTGCAGTTGGAATTTTCCAGACAACCTTAGACATTTACACCGCCATTACTATCCTTCTCTCTCACAGGATATCTTCTTTTGGCATTGTAGGCGAACTCATAAATTAACAAATAAAGTCATTCGGGACTTATTAAGGGTGAGGAAACTAAGGTATTTTGGCATATAATCATTTGGCATAAAATGATCTTACCAAGAACTTCTTTTCTCTTATGGCTCACTATATAAAACCAGTTGAATATGACTGATCAAATCAGGTATTTCAGCATCAATCCCATATTCCCCCTCTATCAAATCTAAGAAGAATCTAGAGATCATTTATTTTTTATTTGTGAGGTGACTAATAGGATATGGAGGGCTATTCCTATGCATTGTGGTTGTTTTATAGCGCCGAACTTTCTGGGCACTTTGTGTTGTTTTGTACTTGGAGATGCTACTGTATATTGATATATATATCTATATAAGGTTGTGTATGAGTTCAAAGATGTATTTGAGTACTTTTAGTACGTATGTTAGTGATATAAAATGTTATATGCCCTTACTGAACTTAGAGTTCATGGTATGCGAAATCTTGGAGATTTCTAACATATAAGCTTTAAGTGTGTAAAACCGAGTCCATTCGATGGATATGACCATGGTGGTTGAATTAAATGTGTTCTAATGCCTCAAGGGTGATTAGACATGATTTATAGACTTATTGGACACTTAGAAAGTTTAATTGGAAAAGTTGAAGTACATAGGGGCTTATTTGCAAATTGTTAAAAGTTAAGGGACTTAAATGTATTTTTTCAATTCTTTGAGGACCAATATGTCATTTTATGAAGTTAAGGGGCTTAATTATTATTTCCAAGAGTTCAATGATCAAAATAAAAATAAAAGTTTTGGAGATTTCTAAACTTTGGCCTTAATTGCAAATTTAGGAAAGTTTGGAGGGTAAAACGGTAATTTCACATAAGCTAAGGGCAAAATGGTAATTTCAACCCATTTGGTCAAAGAAGAGTCAAAACTCTAGACTCTTTTTGTGTATGGACGTGCACCCCCCATTTAAGACTTAAAACACTTAGTTTGAATTAAAGAGTGTCAGATCCCACATCGATTAGAGAGGGGAACGAAGTACGCCTTATAAGGGTACAAATACCTCTCCCTTATAGACGCATTTTTCATGGCTTAATGGACCAAATCCCATCAAAACTCTGAGGTTTCATGTGCTTGGGTGAGAGTAGTTCTAGGATGGGTGATCTCCTGGGAAGGCCTTAGGAAAAGTAAAACCATGAGGGCTTAGCTGGGCCATGGCCCAAAGCGGACAATATCTATAAGCGGGTGATTTGCGATGTTACAAGTGGTATCAGAGCCAGTACCTGACCCGATGTGCTAGCATAGGACGCTGGACCCTAAAGGGGGCTAAGTCATAAAGGGGTGGAGAGTGTAAGATCCCAAATCGATTGGAGAGAGGAATGAAGTACGTCTTATAAGGGTAATGATATCTCTCCCTTACAGATGCTTTTTTCTTTATAGCCTAATGGACCGGATCCCATCAGAACTTCGAGGTTAAATGTGCTTGAGTAAGAGTAGTTCTAGGATGGGTGACCTTCTAAGAAGGCCTTGGGAAAAGCAAAACCATGAGGGCTTGGCTGGGTCAAGGCCCAAAGCGAACAATATTTGTAAGCGGGTGATCTGGGAAGTTACAGGTGGTATCAGAGCCAGTACCTGACCTGATGTGCCAGCGTAGGATGATGGGCCCTAAAGAGGGTTGGGCCATAAGGGGGTGGAAATTGTGAGATCCCACATCGGTTGGAGAGGAGAACAAAGTACGCCTTATAAGGGTATGGATACCTCTCCCTTACAGACGCATTTTTCATGGCTTGATGGACCATATTCCATCGGAACTCTTGAGGTTAAATGTGCGGTTAGAGTAGTTATACGATGGGTGACCTTCTGGGAAGACCTAGGGAAAAGCAAAATCGTGAGCCAAAGCGGACAATATCTGTAAGCGAGTGATCTGGGTTATTACAAGTGGTATCAGAGCCGGTACTCAAACCGTTGTGCCAGTTAGGCTGGACCCCAAAGAGTGCAAGGCCCTAAAGAAGGTAGAGAGTGTGAGATCCCACATCGGTTGGAGAGGGGAGTGAAATACGCCTTATAAGGGTACAGATACCTCTCCCTTATAGACGCATTTTCCATGGCCTAATGGACCAGATCCCATCAGAACTTCGAGGTTAAATGTGCTTAGGTGAGAGTAGTTCTAAGATGGGTGACCTCCTAAGAAGGCCTCGGGAAAAGCAAAACCGTGAGGGCTTGGCTGGGCCATGGCTCAAAGCGGACAAATATCTGTAAGCGGGTGATCAGGGATGTGTAGTATCAAAGTCAGTACCTGACCCGATGTGCCAGTATAGGACGCTGGGCCCTAAAAAGGGCTGGGCCATAAGGGGGTAGAGAGTGTGAGATCCCACATCGGTTGGAGAGGGAAACGAAGTATGCCTTATAAAGTTATGGATACCTCTCTCTTAAAGACGTGTTTTTCACGGCCTAATGGACCGGATCTCATCGAAAATCTGAGGTTAAATGTACTTAGATGAGAGTAGTTCTAAGATGGATGACCTTCTGGAAAGGCCTAGGGAAAAACAAAACCATGAGGGCTTGGTTAGGCCAAGTCCTAAAGTGGACAATATCTGTAAACGAGTGATCTGGGCTTTTACAAGTGGTATCAGAGCCGGTACCAAAATCGTTGTGCCAGCTAGGCTAGAGCCCAAAGATGGCAGGGCCCTAAGGGGGGTGAAGAGTGTGAGATCCCACATCGGTTGGAGAGGGGAACGAAGTACACCTTATAAGGGTATAAATACCTCTCTCTTACAGACGCGTTTTCCATGGCCTAATAGACCAGATCCCATCAGAACTCCGAGGTTAAATGTGTTTGGGTGAGAGTAGCTCTAGGATGGGTGACCTCCTAGGAAGGCCTCAGGAAAAGCAAAATCGTGAGGGCTTGGCTAGGCCATGGCCCAAAGCGGACAATATTTGTAAGCGGGTGATCTGGAATGTTACAGTTTTATCCAAAAGAACAACTTCTCTACTATTATTCATTGGTTATCATCCTAGACAGCTACTAAGACCTCGTCCCACACAATAGTGGTTAGTATGTATGTCCAATCTATATGGAATGACAGAAATGCTAGTTGATTTGAATCAAAGTCCAAGCCTATAGACAATCTTATATTTGAAATGTTAGACAAAATCAAAAACCTTGTGGTACTATGTAGAATTCCTATCAACAACATTCTCTAGTCGTTTTCTTTCGATTATGATTTGTTGCTTACCGAAAATAGTATCTAATGTTTTCATGGCTTTAAGGGGTATTCCCTTAGACATATGATAAGCCCTTAATTATCTTTTTCCTTTAAATGCATCTTATTCTTTCTTTTTTCAAAAAAAGGTCTCAATTTTTATAAAATTATTTTGTTTCAAGCATAACATTCAAACCAAAACTTAACATCAATTGATTGGGTATGATGACATTCAATATCAATTAAATGATAGAAATAAGATTAATGAAAAAGGTTGAACCCTGAATTAAATAATTGAGATAGCTATAACTATTCAATTTAGTTTTCCTATTTCTCAAAAATTAAATATGCAAATCCATAAATAACCTATTTGTTACTTCTATGCATCATTCATAACAATTACGAATCATTGAATTTATAGATGGCCATAAAATAATTAACATCAAATTAACTTGTCATATCAATCAATATCAATTATTCATGAAATAGAAGAATATAGCGCAAGAAATACTTGAATTAAAATAAAAAATATAGGCTTAGAAAAATATCTCACAAGGTTATAATTAGAGTTTTAAATATCCTTGATTCTAGCCCTGTCAAGGCTTTAATTCCACCACAAAAATAGAAGAAAAATGAAAGATGAAGAGAAAACATATAGAAAAATAAAAAAGAATTATGGAAAAAGGTTTGTGACATGTTTTTTCTTTCCTTTTCCTACCCAAAACTAACCTCTTTCAATATTCCAATATTATCTTCTTAACAAATCCAAATCTCTACATAATAAGGCTAGGAATGAGTCTACTAATTGAACTAAAACTCCTAGAGTGAATCTAGCTGTAGGTATGATCTCGCCTTATCTTCTGCTATAATCTATTATTTTTTTCCAAAATTCATGATTTTGAGAAATAGTGCCCCAATTTGATCCAATCCCTACTTATCATCTCCTAAAATAAAACAAATGTGAATTTACCTATTTAGGCATCAAAATTAATCCAAACAAAAGAGAGAAGTCCAACTAACGTAATCAAGTCACACCTTATCATTTCTTGAAGAAAAGTAAATGCTTAGATATGGAACAATTGATAAGAGTTATTTTAATCATTTTTTAGTCTCATATTAATGCATTTTATTTCTTTGTTTGAGTATTTTTATTCATTTTGCTACTTAAGTTGTTCATATTTTGTTTCTAGGTCTAATTCATTTAATTGGAGTGAAAGGAACAAATCTAGACAAGTATAGAGCAATTTAGAACTCTTTTGATTGAGTTATGTAGTGCATGACAATGTATAGAATCATATTAAAAAGTTTGGAAATGTGTTGAGTGTTTTTTATAAAACAAGCTTGTGTTGTCTGATAATAAGTTGTTGTCGAATAGTAAGAGACCATTTAACAATAAATGCCTATGTCTATGTATATGTTAGCTCTGGATAACATTGCAAGTTAATTTGAAGAACATAATCACCAACATATCCGTGTTAGTGCTTATGTATCTCAATTCAAAATCAAATTTAAAAAGATAAGATTGAGTGATAGAAGACATAGTAAGTAAGGGAAACATAATGAGAAACCCTAAGATGACATAAAAGAAAAGGGAAAACTAAGGAAACCCTTTTATAGCGAATTTTCATCAATCTAGATTGAAGTTTTTAAAACTTTTAAGGATTTCAATCATGTTATCCTTGATTTTCAGCATTTTCTTTAGTTTTGGTGTTTTGTAAATATTATGATGAGCTAAAAACATTGTACTTGGATTAGATGAACCCTGAGATGGACCTTATAGTAACTTTATTTTAATTTTATTGATTATTTAACTTCATTAAGATTCAATTATGTTTCTTACTTATTCTTGAATTAACATTGTCGGTATATTGATTCATGTATGATTAGGAACTTAAGATTGAAAAATCTAATATATAAATAGATCTAGCATAATTGAAAGAAGTTGCAAGAAAAATTAAAAATAGTTTAACATAAATCTTCTGGATTAGGATCAAACCTTATAGTAAAATTTACAAATTGATTAATGAAATTCTAGGGGTTTTAATTAGAATGATTTTTTTAATTATTCAACATTAAGATTAGATTTTAATAGTCTTAAGAAAAATGTTAACATAATTGATAAATTTTGATGATTCAATGAACTTGAGAATAAATTGATCAGTAGAATCATCATTGCTTGAAAAATCCTACGGGCGATTCAAATTCTAAGTATTGTTTGTTTTATTAGTTGATTGTGTTGGCATATTTTTGGTTTATTTTCTTTTATGTTAAATATGAATTATCAAAATCAACTAAATTGTGGGCTAGATACTAGACAAAAATTCATTACTAGTACTCTTAATCTTTTTGAGATCGATATTTGGTACTCTAAACCCTACATTATAGAGTGATAGGTGTACTTGCTTTAGAAAGCTTATAGGTTAACAAAATTTAGTTACATACATCAAATACAAGTCCATTAACCCTCAAATTCTTTCTCCATCAATAATTTAAGATCAAAATATTAAATAATCTGAGTTTTTGTTTTTGTTTTTAAAGTATCATCCAATGACTTTTGTTACTATTTGTCACAAGTGAAATATGCCACTGATTATATCTCTCATGTTGGCATCATTAGCACTAAAATTGTTAACACTCCACCTGACTTTAATGATTATTTTCTGCTATTGTTGGGTGTCTTTTTAGTGATAATACACTTATCGCTAATTAGTTGGTAGTCTTATATATGTCACTATCTCCCTTTCATATATTGGATATATTGTTCACATTGTGAGTCAATTTATGTTTACACCTCATACCATTCACTTATCTACTATTCTTCATACACTTTGATACATTAGAGAAACTTATTTTATGATCTTCATTTTAATCATTATTCTTCACCAGAATTACAAGCATACTCTGATGTTGATTGGGCTAAGGACCTTACTTATCGTTGATCCACTACTGGGTATTACTTCTTGTGTGGCACCCCACTCCCATCAGACATTTGTGCCCGTACGTCCTTTCGACATTTAAGCACATACTCGAGGGAAGCGGTGCACCAACTACGTCACTTTTACTTACTCATGGCATCATAAATTAAAACATAAGAATCACCATGGCTAAAACCTAAATTCCTCATTTCGTTTCTGAAAAAATATGCGCATTGTAGCTTTACAACAACACCCATATACATACATTATCAAAAAACTAATCAGATTTTACATCTCTGTATACAGAACATGCTACATACATGAGGAATTATACAAAAAAATTATCTAAATCCCTAGTCCTAACTAACTGAGCTTTGAGTCATGTCTTCTATCCAAAATTAGTGCTAATTTTCTGCTAAATTGACTTAGAAGCTATATCGTCTCTCTCGAACCTAAAAAGTCAATGTGCAATTTTTTTGGTGAGTTTTGCGAACTCCATGATTTAACCATCCTCTATTGTTTACTCATATCACATAACACAACAATCCATGCAATCACATAGATCATATCATTTCAAGTATGATCATATAGCATCACAAAATAGCTTGTACACAATTTTCACATCTCTCATTCAACATAATTCAATAATACATTACAATCATTCAATTCGTATATACATCAAGTGTATATGCAATGCTCATGAGACTCATGTTCGTTTCTTTCGTTGCTGTGACCGAGTGTCTTTTTCAGTTCCGTATTCGTTGTGGATACCAGGCTCATTAATACTATCCCTTATCCATTGAGGATACAAGACTCATTTTATATATTGAGTCAGAGGCTATTAGTAAGTTCTAAGCTTTAAGCTCTTTTTACTAGCGAATCTGATCACAAATACTTTTATCTTTTATACATTTATGTAATGCAATGCACCACACATATTCAATCATTGTATTTAATCAATAACATTCACAGTCTCATTCATATTTTTCATCGGACCTTAGTCTGGCATTCAACATTTAAGTTGAGAAATCACTTATTCAATCAAATTCACATTCAATGGGCACTTCCAATGTTATTCGTGAATCAAATACCTCAGACATTCAATGTCCAGAATCAGTACATACACATCGCATAATAATTCAATACATAATTCAAACAAACAAATAATCATAGTGAGACCATCTAGGTTACTAACAGTTTGCTCTAGATAGCTATTGCCTTGAAGTCACAACAATGTCTGGATGTTGTCGCACTAATTGCTCATCTATATCATGCAACACACATTTACATACATCACAACTTTGCACAATTATATAAGTACTCATTTATGCACATATATATATATATATGGATTATGTACAATGCATACTCAATGACAATCCCTGGTACATTTCCTTAATACTCGTCTCATAACCAATTAACATCATCTTTAAATCATTCCTTAATACCTAATACACTTTCCTTATCTTAATCGCTCAATTCATCATCAACTAGGATCATTCAAGATCACATTCTAGCCTAAATGAATCATATGAAAGTACTTACCATTTGTTGTTTCAAACATCACACAAAAGAATAATAACTCATGTTGAGGGCCTTTCCAGTTTTTTTTTCTCCAGACAAATTTTTGGGTCAATTTTTCATGGTCATTTTAACATATAAAATGAGGTATTTAGGCAATACATTATTCTACAAAATGTTTCTATATGTCTTAAGTTTCTAATGACACTAAGTTCACACAGTTTGGTTCAGTATTCTACAAGTTATATTCAAAATACTACAAACTGTTTTCACACCACGACAGCACACAGTACTCAACTTCAAGCCAAGTTTCGAAACACTTAGAGACATAATTCAAAATCAATTCCTCAATGAAAAATATATCCATTTGTCTCTAATTTAATCTAAGCTCAAAATCATCCCATTTGTATATGTACATATCAAGATATGGCTAAAATACAGATCCATGTCTAGTAGAAACGTTACAGCTAGCATATTCCAACCATTCTCTTTCAATTTTCTAGATTTTTAACTCCTACATTTTACATCTTATACATAGAACATCTTTTCAACTAAATCTCATCATTCATGAAATCCTATCCTTTTTCCATAATATATCTCATTCATAAGTATCAAACAATTCATTTTCAAAATTCATCATTTCAAGTTGATTACTTCTTCATTTAGACCTCAATTTCAGTTCAATATCATCCACAGACAAATCAAAATCCATGCTTGATCATAAAAACCAAAATAGAACATATTCTTATACACTTTCATCATTAATTTTCTTCACATGTTCTACTTCATTTTTCACCTTCATTTCATTCCTAACTATCACCTTAATTCATCTCATTTCAAGAATTCACAATACTCTTCCTTATTAGCTCTAAACTCATGAATTATCACTCATCTTAACACAAAGTAAGACATAACTTTATCTACCTCTTCATCCACACATCATCATATTTCAAACTTCCTTTTTCATAATCATTCTTCCCTTAATCTTTCATCATAAATGTTTTTTATTAAGCTACTTATGAACAAATTTAACACACTAAAATTTAGAAAATGATCTCTTTATTATTACTCATCATACACTCAAAGAAACATGACATCGATATTCTCATTCTTCATTGACGATGCACATGTATAATGACCACTAGTCTCATTATCATTTAATAACAATTAATCACCATATTTGTTTCATATTCATACAACCCATGAGAATTAACATGTTACTTGATTAAGCTCCAAGATTCTTCAAACTCTTCACGATCTCTCTTAACCCTAGCTTTCTCCTCTCACACATGCATCATCATTCAAGGGTGGTAGGGTTGGGTCTTCTTGTGGCAAATGAAGAAGACAACAAAATGATAGTAGCAAAGAAGGGTGAGAGCAAGCCTTACGTTGATCGGGCAAAAAGAGAGGATCGTAGGTGAAGAAGATTGAAGAAGATGAGAAGAGATATTAATAAAAGGTGAAGTAATTAATAAAGTGAAATACCAATTAAAGAGAAGATAGCCCTTCACTTGGGAGAGTTTCACGGGTTATGGCAAACACGTCGCTTTCTTATGGCCTCTCTTTGGTCTTTTATTTAACTAATCCATTTTTCTCTAATTTTTACTCCATTTGTCTCCCAATTTTCAATGACAAATGTCATTAAATCTCGATGTCATTTATAAAAATTTTCACTACCATTTGACTATTATTTCTACTACCATTTGTCAATTGTCTTACCATTTGGCATTTTTCCTAGTCTAAAAATAACCAAAACTTTAGAAATTTCCTAAATTTCACTAAAAAAAGTTAAGATCAACTATTATTATCACCAAATCAATTTTCAATACATAGAGTCCACAATTATCAATATAATCTCATTTATAAATCAATTATACCTAGAAAAATGTCAATGAATGCATATATAATCATTTTAATGTGTGCAATAATTAATATTCACATATGTGTGTATGCTATATTATGCAAGAGTATGAAACACACTTTCTATATTGGCCCCTAAATTTTTTTTCTTTAGTTAAGCATGTTTTAAATGATTATGAGGTTCGGATAGGTAAATTTTTGGGATTTAATTACTATTTCCATGTTAGTAGGATTATTTCATGGGTTAGTTGAATTAAAAGTGGTAAGAATGCATAAAGGGTATTTTTGGTAGTTCACTTAAGTTTAAAAACCATAAGGCATAAAAGGAAGGGTAAGGTGGACTTTTCTCAATCATTAAGGGTAAAATGGGAAGAAAGAAGTGTTGTCTTCTTCCTAAAGAAGAGAAAAACAAAAATACGAGAGGAAGAAGAGAAATAACGAAAACAAAGACAGAGGAAGAGAGTTTCGATGCTTTGAGAAAAAAGAAGAGAGTTGAGCTAGGGTTTCAATTTTTTTTAACCTTCAAGAGAGATTTTGAAGTTGCTCAAGAAGAGAAAAAGGAAGAAGAAGAAAAGAGTTTCTTTTAAGCCAATAATCTCATAAATTGGTGAAGATTCAAGGTAAGTTTGATTTTAATGCTTTGGATTTATGGAAGGGTTTTGGTTTATGAAGCTTAGGAAATGCATGGGTTTAAGTATTCTAGGATCAATTTTAGTGAATGTACTTTGTGGGTTTCCCAAATTGAAATTCCTATTGATTTGGGATATTTGCTAATGTCAAAGGAATTCAATAGAGGCAAGAGGAGCAAGAAGAGAGGCATTTTTGAACAAGTCTCAAGCAAGGAATTCAAGGTGAGTTACAATTTTATAATTGAGTTAATAAGCCATTAATTTTTTTTTGTAATGGAAATAAATGATTTCAACTACTTTTTAAATGTGCATTTATTGCACTTTGAATGCTTTGAGAAAATTGCCATATGTTGGTGTATGAATTGTGTTGATGAATTATGAAAGAATATGAAAAATGATTTCGAAAGGATATCAAGTTTATAAATTCATGTTTCGTAAAATGAGCCATTTTTGGCAACAAGTTATAAGGTGTGAAATGCATGATTATG
>JAOTAZ010000219.1:13514761-13528645 GCA_025629785.1 Erythroxylum oxycarpum
AATTTGGCAGAATGACCTAACATTAGCAATTCCAAGTGACTCTAAAGAAGTTAATGAATTTTAACTCCTGAGAAGTTGATACCTTTTAGCGAAAGACTATAAATTAATTATTCAGCTTTATTCAAATAATTAATTTAACTACTTAAAAGATACATAAATAGTGGACAAAAAAATTAAAATTAAAATTAGAATTCGCTTCACTATAATGCTTAAATAATTAAGACAAATCAAGCGAGCGTTTGTAGGCCTCCTCCATCAAACAACAAAAGCATAGTTGCTAAAGCCCACAGAGTGATCGTGGGCTTACATGCTATGTTATCATTGGTTTTGCCGATATTGACCTAGCTCACGTAGTAATGTTTAATGTTGTTGTCGTTGGTTTTGCAGTATTGAGTATTGACTAAGAATGATGCGAGCACCTACGTAATTTTTTGGAGCATTTTTTCAGTTAATTGACCACTTTCTCATTCTGGTTTTCTTGAAATATATAAACTGATGCAAGCATTAAGTTTTCGTGACAAGTCTATGGTAATTTTTGATTTAGTTCCTAAGCGCAGAGAAATGGAATAAAAAATATACGACTTCGTCGAGCGTATGGCTAAAATTGACTTTACCATTTGGCACAAACGTTTCCACTTCAACGCCTTTGGTTCAGGTCACCATAAACATAGAAGCAACAAGATCATTTCAAAATTCTAAAAGCCATTCCCTACTCTAAGAGGGATGTGAAACATAGAAATAGGAAACAGCTAAGCCGGTGTTTGATTACATATTCAATGCACCCACGAAGTTAGGTAGGCTAGAGTGGCACAGGGTATCTGTCAACACAATCAAGCCATGGATTGTTAGAAGGTTTCCTCGTCCGTTTCATGGACTTCCAAACCAGGCTATTGCACTTGAACCCTGATCCGAAAGCCAGTTGCCAAACCCTGTCACCTCTCTTCACCCTCTCTTTAGCTTCCAAGTAGGCCAACTCGTACCATATACTGCTACTAGAAGTGTTACCATATCTGAGAAGTGTCATTCTTGAGGCCTCCATGTTCTTCTCGCTGAGTTCAAGGTTTCTTTGCAGCTGGTCAAGCACCGTCTTGCTCGCTGCATGGACGCAGAAATGCTCGAAAGCAAGTTTGTAGTCTGGAATGTATGGTTTTGAGGAGGAAGATGGTTGGGAGGTTGATCGAGTGTTGTTGTTGCCAAATAAATGCCTCCATACTAAGGTTGCAAAGAAGAGGAGCTGCTCGGAGAAGGGTAGAACTAGAGGTCCCAGTGTGGTGATGTTGGTTTTTAGTGCATCGCCTCCTATCTCCATTAGATCTTTGCTCACTTTTAGTCCCTTGAATTTTTCTTCATCTTCTTCCTGGTAGACACACCTGCGGATATTGACCATTGATCAGGGATTTAAATTACTAGTCATCAGGCATTAAGATTGGACATTTATTATTTAGTTAAAGTATAATCTACGACCTACGTTGTTGTCTTTGGTAGGTAATAATAAGCTTCGAGAGTAACAAGTTGTCAACTCAAATGATTAAATGTAAACCATGTTCAGGAAGGCGAATAATTTATTCGATCCTTTACTTCACTTTCTTTTCTTTTCTTTTTGGATCCGTACACTCATACTTGAGTTAAGACGACAAAAATCTACAACTACCACATCCCAAGAGGTAGCCGAAATCTTAACTCACTTGTCGGTGGATCCCACTTAAGTTAAACTCATTGACATGCGGTCATTAATTGTTCCTCCAATTATCCTAACTGTCGGCCAGCTCTATGGACCCACTTCGGTTTCCATTTTCTTTAATCTCAACTCGCTCTGTATATTTACTTACCACTCATCCAATTGTTATTATGGCACATCTGTTTCTTTCTTATTAATTATCTCCATATAAGTTACCTAATAATTTGCGTAAGCATCGAACTTCACCAATTATTGATACTTAAACCCAAGATCCCAATACAAACGTTGAATCTTTAGAATTTTTAAAGTATATTACTTACGAAGTCAAGTGAAGAACTCGACTAAGTCGTTAGCAATCAAATTCAAGGCTTTCATTACCAGCTAGCTAATGAACTCGGCTAGTATCCAGTGTAAAATCTTCCATCAAAATTAATGAAAACCCTAAACTTTTACTAGCTTTGATGTCAACACAACAGTTAAAACACAGGAAAACTCTACTCGATTAGTAGACCAAAAAAACGGGGGTAAAATAATGCAAATAAAGCCAAACCTGAAACTGCGATCGTCAGCTCCTTTATGGGTCCGGACAATATGTTCAAGCCTGTACTTGGCACGAGGGTAGTCACGACGCCGGTTTGACAAGAGAACTGCAGAGCAACCCATCCTAAAGAAGCAATTAGGAATGAGCATGGACCGATCTCGACCGGGGTACCAGTTGTAGCCCACCATCTCGGTGCTGACCACTACTGCATAATTGTTGGGGTTGGCCTGGAGCATGTCTCGTGCCAGGTCCACAGCGATAATCCCTGCACTACACCCCATTCCACCAAGATTGTAGCTCAAGATGTTACCTCTCATCTTGTAGTGGTTTATGATCATGGCCGAGAGTGAGGGGGTCGGGTTAAAGATGCTGCAGTTAACCACTAGGACCCCAACGTCCTTGGGTCGGACCCTGGTTTTCTCGAAGAGCTCGTCAAGTGCTCCAAACATTACTGTGGAGGCCTCTGCACGACCCTCTTTCATGGTTGCACAGTTCTCTTGTGACATCACCGCTTTTGGAATGTAAGTTTCGTCTCCTAGGCCTGATGATTGTAATATTCTCTTCTGGAATTCTAGACTCGCCTCATCAAACTTCCCTGATTTTCGAGCTAGCTCGATGAATTGATCTCTGCTCACCTGAATTCCATATAACATATCTTCTTAGCTTCTGAGCAATATTTTATATGATAAAGTTTATCATTACTCCCCTACCATCAAAACCAGTTTTTTTTTTGGGGGGTAAATAAGCATCTTTATTTTTGTGTAAGGGTCTGATTTGCGTTTAACTTTTTGTAAACAATTAGGTCAAATCACTTGTAATTCAGCTAAGTGCCACTTCTACCGTAATGGTTCAAAATTGTGATAACATACATCCGCCCTAATTTAACCCCTTGACATCAAATACAGGACGAAGATTTTAGTCAGAATCGGAATATCGAGCAATTTCACTGTGCGAGTTTAAACCACGTTATCTCTTCAAGATTTGGAACTGTGATCTTGGTCATTTCCAAGACTATTAAAATATTCTAAGTAATTTACATGTCAACAAAAGAACCATTTGTCCAAACTTGTTAAACTTTGTAATACAATACAACAGCAACATGGAGATCACCTTATTAAAAGACTTTAAAAATTCTTCTCTACTGAAACATAAAACTGCAGGAAAAGTTCATACGGCTGCATGTGATCAGGAAGATTTACCTTGAGATCGTCATGAGGCCGATAGCAAGCAAAATCGATGAGATAAATGGACCTTGGACGAGACATGAAATAAACAGAAACCGTGAACACAAAAACTCCAAAAGAAGCAAGCACGGTAGCAAGATCATAGCGAGCATCTTCCCACATCTTTTTCCAGAGCTCTTCTCTACTGAGACTCCCCACTTCGGCACTAAACACGAGCACCAAAACAGGTATGGTAGCCAAGTAAATGGCATGATTGATAAGGTAATGGTAACCCAATTTGACGTACTTCAAGTTCACCGATTGGAGAAAGTCCGGTAACCTTCTGCTGACCCTCACAGAGAACGTTTGAGAACCAGCATTAGGACCTGAAGACTCTATCCCACGGTTCACAATCTCGGTGGACAAGAGATCTCTTTCACTAGCCATGTTGATCAAAAGGGTCCTTTGATATGGATAATAACAAGGATTTATACAGATTATATACACACAACACACCTAGGTGTAGCTGTAATTGGACAAATAGTTTTAATAATAATGAAAGGAGGTAGGTGGAGAGAAGTTAATGTAGGCAACTACCTTCAGCTGGTGTGTAGTTGAGATGCTATCGACTGCCATAAATTCTTCACTAAATAAGAGAGAGTGTGATCAATTCAAACTCCAAAGCGGTGATTTCATTTCTTTTTTGTTCACTCGACAGCGGATAAAAGGGATAATGATTTCAATTCTTAGGATGTTACTTGTCATATTAAATTATGATCAAGTCAAAGAAAGAAAACAATATTACACGGAGTGGTTGATGGTCACAGTTTTGGTCTTGATCACATACATGTGTTGAAACTAAAGACGTGTTGCAGCAGCCAGAAGCTTTATAGTTTATCTACCACCCAGCTTAGCCATACTTACTTATGCACAACAATTAAGCCATGACTTGGTATTGAGACTAAGATCATCGTCATCATGATGATATAAAGAAGAAGCAGAAGGCAACTATTACTGTGTCCTCCCATGCGGCTGCTATTTTTTACAAACTGTTACCATTTTTCTAAGCAAAGGTTACTCTTCCATGACAATTAGGATGTGTATTCCATTGCAGAAAATGGTAGACTTGGCACTTCACTTAATATAAACAACACTTTGACCATTAGGGTTACGAAAGAGCCAGTTAATTCTGTGTTAAAAGTCCACTTAGGCAGTTGTGGACCATTAGGCTTACGAAAGGGTTGAAATCTTCTTTTGGGTTAACATATTCTTGCTTTTTTTAATATTCTTACTATTTTTCATATCATCTCATCCACGTATTTATATAAGAAATAACAGAGTAAAAATAGATTAACCGGAACAAAAAATCTCCCCGTTACGAAAGAGGTTCCTAATTCGATTCCCATACGTGGAAGTCTGTATTAGTGCACAACAGTCAAAACGGATATAATATTGAATGGCCTGCCGATATACACATGTGGCTAATCAAAATCAAGATTATGATAGCTGAGAGTAAATGATTGTGTTGTGCTCATCGAGACTTTCAACTTTCAAGCCAAGCCATTATTAGCAGTGGTATTATGGAACCATATCATTCGTTTCATGGGCCAAATTGTTCAATTGCTTGGCGCAGATGAAGCGCATCTTTTGATTTTTGCATCCTGTAAGTGACTATGTGGGCACAGGACACGGCTCTTACAAAGCCCCACATATAAGGGTCTGACTAAAAGAAAAGTCAAAACTAGAAGAATGGGGATGCTGGATGTAGTTGCGCCTATTTATGAATCAATACCATATCCACTTCCTTGGTTAATGTTCAAAGTTTAACAAAATCTTTAAAACTCTAAACACTTATTATGTAGAATATAGGCCACCATATACTTTTTACTTGATCAGTAGAAGGACTTGAGCTACAGCCGTTTAGATGATCATATAAACTAATGTCACTTAACTACCATCATGATTGTGGAACTCCAAGCTCTCTGATTTGGTATCACCTTTACCAAAAATTTTCAATGTGATGGATTAATTATCAAATCAGACTCGATGGAAGCATTTCGCTGTCTAAGTTATTCTCTGATGGATCTCCAATTATGACCCTTAGCCAATGTGATCTATGATATCCGCTCCTTTTTAGCCAATAGCTCACAGTATATTACCGCACATATGCTGCGTGAAGATAATCAATGTGCTGACCACCTAGCCTGTCTGGGCTCGGGCTTCGTACGCGGCAGCATGTGTGGCATAGCCCTCTCTCTGCACTTGCTACTCTTTTGCGCGCGGATGCGCACGGGATTGCTTTTCCTCGACGTTAAGCTTAGTTTCCCCCTTTGATGTACCCAAAAAAGAAAAAGTGTTTTTCGTGCACAGGAGGATTATACTCACTGTCAATGAAGTTAAGAATTGCCTTTAGTGCACAGGTTAAGGAGGATTAAAACGCAAAAAGGTACTAATGAAATTAATTAGTTTCTCAGATGCAGGTATATATGTGAAACACCCCATACAATTTCTGCTGCTGGGTCACTAGTCACAAACCTTTCCAATGAATTGCCAACTTTCTTTCTTGAGTGAAGACAGTAGGCCTATAATCTAGTTCTGGGCCATATCAGAATCCTACATAACAGGCTTGCAAATTTTCTATCTATGGTGTGATATAAAGAGCCAACTCTGAATATAGATCATAAAACCAAAGAGTCATTTATGAATCGCCAATACAGATGGAAAGAAGCATGCAAGTGGCAAGTATTCGAGATATAGTCCACGCAATTAAATATCCCAAGTTGTAGTGCTTGAAAGCCAAACAACTCAATCTGAGGCTTCAATCGCAAACCAGAGTCGATCTAATTGTAAACCTCACTATTTCAATCGCTTCTCTTTTAGTTTTTCCTTTTCCAGCATAAAGAAGCTAAACTCTGTTATATTAATGTAGCCACTTGTATCCAAAAAAACAAAGGATTTAAATTTCATTGACCATCTGACGCTAATGTCCTTCCTATTTAGAAAGGGCAAGCTGCCTTTTTTAGTTGGCTTTTACATCCCATATTGCCGATGTCAAATATCTCATGATATTCTGTATTCACTGATCTGCAGACGGTTCCAGCATGTCAACTGAAGGAAGATAAGGAAGCAACTTAATATGCATGTTACCTGGTAGATTGGTGCCATTCATTACCGAAGTGGATAATATCAATCATGGTAAAGATCATTAAGAACCGTGTATTCAGCAATCCATACCCTTCAACTCTTCAGCACAAAAGAATCTCTCATATCGACTCTTCAGCTGCTTATGTATGTAACTTAACGTTAAAGCATAAGGACTTCATAAATCTATATTCCTATACAAGTTTTGATCTTTGTGATTTTTTGTGAGTTTTCTTCGACTCATCATGAATGAAAAACAACTGAGCAAGTCCAAAAACAAGAACTAGCTACCTTTCATCCACACAGCAATTCTTAAGACTTCTGACTTTTCATTCACATTCCGACATCATAATGTCAAGCAGAATGATCTACATCGTGTTTAGCGATCAATGACATAGTATTGTTATTTCTAGATCAGCCTGGTGATTGTAAAATGACCACAGTATCAGTATAGTCTACTTCAATCCAAAAGAATCTGCTGGAGCTTTTTCACTTCCAATGAAGTATAAGCTGTCCTGAAGTTAAATTATAGAAACAAAAGCAAATAATAATATGTGTATGATCTCGAGTGTGTATCAATCTCCTCGTACACACTGCCAATGTTCCATAATTCATCTTCATTGTAGCAATATGAAGAGTTACACAAAGACTCAATCATGTCCCCATGCTAAATGTGTATGATCTCTTGATGCATCACTATTCTTAAATGCATCGCCAATTTCTTTAATCTCCATCTCATCATCTCCAAGCAAAGCATCATCCACACAATCCATTGTCCCCTCATGCTCAAAATGCAAAGTGATCTTTTCTTTGGCACTATCATCATATGTGTCTGAAAAATCACTGAAAGTCTCAATCTTCTTCTTCTTTCCTCGATAACCAACCAGTCTCAGGAGTTTTTCCTTCCAAAGGACCAAAGGGCATTTCTCAATTAGTTCTTGACCATCATAAGCTTCAGTTAAGAACACACTAAACCTCTTCCCCCTCTCGGAGACATAGAAAATCCCAAAGTGCTTCAAAAGAAGTCTCATCAATTTTTGTGGCATTTTAAATTCCTGCCGGAAGTGAGTTAAGTGATCAGTTACCAGTCTCTTCTCAATGGTAAAACTAAGCAATTCGTGAATGATTGCAACAGCCCTCTTATCAAATTCCCTTGAACCTGCTGTCAACCCACTGGCATCTCCATATGGTGACAAATATGACAACTTTTGAAAGTGCTCAATTTTGCCTCCGATTCTGTACACCTTTTTGAAATTAGGAGGGAACTTCAAGGGAAATGCCAATGAAAGCAATCCTGGTCTATGCTTACTACTGTCAGTCAAGCCTAATACCTTCTTCTCCAACTCTGTGATGGCCCAAGAAGGGTTCCATGAAACAAGTTCCAAACACTCTTGTCCATCCCGAGATCTAACAATCCTGAATAGCTCCGGATAGCTACTCACCCATTTGCTTCTAAAATCAATAGTCAGACCGAAATCTCTCCTGAAATTTGCAATCTTGTCAATCTGAAGCCGCCTATCCGTAGACATCATCAGCATTCTACAAACATGTTCAGCAGCTTTATCAGAGTGCTCAGCAAGTAATCTTTCTTCTTCTTCCAATAAATCCTCAGCTTCTTTTGCCATTCCGCACCATATCACTCCTCGTTGGTCTTTGTACAATTCAAACAGCTTTGGCATTCTCCTCAGGAGATCAACAACTTTATGGGGTTTTGGTAGATTGAACTGGCTCCTGTGTCGCTCAAGGTATTTTACTGGGATGATCATTTCAGGCTCCTTCCTCAAAATATCCATTAATGTCATCACTTTCGACGTTGCCTTCCACTTTTCTTTCACTATTTCAAGATCGTGAACCCTCTTGTTTGCACTTCTATCTTGAACCCGTTTACTCGTTGTCATCAATCTACTCTTTGGCCATCCCAAGAATAATTCTCTCTTCCTATTTCCTCTAATGGGCAATAAAGCGAACACCTGATCCCCATTTGTTTTACCCATCGAAAATACACCTTTAACATTCCAGTTAGCCATTGTTTAACGATTTCAGAGTCCAGAACTCTTCGAGAACAACAATTACCTCCGTCCCATTTCCAATTAAAACGAACAACGACAACAATTTCTAAGAAAAGTGGCAGGATCAAACGAGCGAATGCTATACCGCAACAGACGAAAATTCAAAAGGGTTTTGAAGAGAATCACGACGAATTCAGTTTTTTTGAACACTAGTTTCTAGTGGGGATCTTAATTCTTCCAACCGTTGGAGAAATTGCCAACGAGAGATCTTCGTGTCAGCGGCAAACTTGCAACTCAAAACAACCTGAGATTGGCAGGACCAATATCTTGACAACCAAACCAACCGACCCAAAGCAGTTATTTGAGTTCCGTGGCTCCTGAAATAGTAACCCAGCTTAGGAGTTGGATAGGTTGTGTGACAACATCTCCAGAGAGTCCAAGCCCATCCCCCAAAAGAGTTTGAAATATTCGTCCGTTGGGAATGAGTGCATCTAATAATTTGAATGACATTAAGGTTGTCCCCTTCTTTTGATGTAAAGAATTTTAGCAGTCTATTATTGCATCTATTATTATTTTTTTCTCTTTTATTTATAAACTAATAAATAATAATGACAATTTTGTATAAAATAATTTTAAAAATAAATACAGTAATAGAAATAAACAAAGAAAGAAACATAAAATTAATTTACAATAGTTTAATCAAATAATTATTGAATTATATTTATTCTTCAATTTTTATCATACAAATTAATTAACTCTTAATATATCTTGTCAAATGCTATCTAATCTCTCGTTGCTCTTAGCAACTCTCTAATATGCTACAAGTTGTTCTCAAAATTCAATTATAGAAAACTTATACTAAAAATTAATTAAAATAATCATTTGGCACAAATTACATATAACAGCGATTATTTTCTTGACTATCTTATGTTTGTTTAATTGGGAGTTCAGCTAACCTTATTCCCTAACCCACAACATTGTATATTCTAAAACCACTTTTTTTTCTTTCCTTCATTCAACTAATAACAAGTCCAAAATCTTAGCCTAGTTGAACCCTACATAAACTATCTTATGCTACTGATTCAATTAACTCTTTTACTCACTCTGTCATTTCATTAAAACTAGAGGCCGGTTTCGTATGTTGCTTAATTCTATGATAGTAGAACTACTAATATCACTAAAAATAACTTCATTGATAACGATATATTTTACTATCCCAAAACTATGGGTTAAGACCTCAATTCGCCTAACATAAAAAGAAAGATATTTGATCTCTTATAACAAAAAATAGGCCTCAATTTTTAATATAGGATAATTTTGTTAAATATATACTAATATAATACCAACGCTAATTCCTAAAAGGCAAGCATTAGAGAGTCGATATCCGTTCAGGAGAAAAGACTTGTGTCTCAGTTAGCATACTAAAATTTATATTACAGTCAATTTTTGTTAACATCTTTGATCTCTTATGGATGATCTATTTTATCAATTACTTTTATTGGTATATAAGTTGAAAATTTGTGATGTAGCTTCGGTGAGACTAATCGGTAAAAAATTATATGAGTCTATAAGTCACAGCGAAAAAAGCTCTTCTCGATTCACTGATGTAAACAACACCACATAACTTAGTGATGTGATCCCTTTGTGCCTTATATTGAAGAATTTTTAATTTCATTAGCATCCCCCCTTTCCCTAACTCTGTACAACAACATCAAAATGGGAAACGTTAGATTCAAAGGTTGATGGATAGGAATTAATTTAATACTTTGGACTATATATTTTAATTGTAACATTTATATTTCTTTACTTTTATTACACCATGCCTTTTTAACCATGTTACATGCATAGCGTCAATATTTTATACACCATATAATATTTTACATTCAGTGACACCCTAACTATCGTCTTGTGTAAAAGACTTAAAACTCCAAATTTCACTGTTCCTACATGAATAATATGACAAGAAAGAAACATGTATCTTTACTAATGTTTTGAGGATTTCAACGTCAGCTATTTGACGTGTTTTAACCATGAAAGGGGTTGCCGAGTTTGCATGGGATGAAGAAAAAAGAAAAAGAAAAAACAGAGTAAAAAGCCAGCAACCTAACACCAAGCATGTAACAAACACTTTAACCACCTCCTCATTCTTTCGTTTACACTAGTCTTGCGTGACTCTTGGCAGAGACTACGTTGAATAGCGCGTCCACTTGTACCTCTTCTTCTAGAAATACGGGGTCTTATTTGGGTTCTGGTCAACCCCCACAATTCCGTTTCATGAGTTCATGCGAACGGACAATTGTGTGTTTTTTAAGTGTTTTAAGTTATGGTTTTAATTTTCATCATCGTTGAAATAGTCCTTCTTTGGATCTTAATGCTTACAGATTTAAACCATAGTCAATGAGGAATCCATGCACCCACTCGAAGCACACTCTTAACACTAGGTATTATAAAATTAAATGCTCTCCTGTGTTTCCCAAAGTTGGTTTAGAAATGATAAATTGTAGTCCACGACTTATAAACCTAGAATGGCTTCAAGAGATATATATTATTATTATTTTAAAACTTTCCCTGAATTTTTACTTAATTTAAAATAATAAAATTACTTAAAACTTTTTGCTAAGTATTTATAGAATTATTCTAAAAGAAATCACTATTAAAACTTCATAATAGTTATATAAGTTTTTCAAGTATGAAATATGGTTCTGTCTGAATCTGCTGGGGCTGGGCGCTGCTGCTAGGATCCATAGGATTGGTTGGCTTTAGCTGGAGAATTCCTGCAAAACAATAAGGCACACCAGGGGTTGACTGCCGGTAGGCCCCTCCGATGCTCAAGTTAGTCTTTTGTGAGGGTTTTGGCGGCTAGTGAATAAAGAATGATAGGGTTCTCAAGTCGTACCTGTGTCACAATGGAGTAGTACCTTATATAACCAATACTTGCTAGGTTTAGGTCACCGTTAGGTCACCATTAATGAATGGGCCGACCAGCCCACATGCCATTCCGGGTTTGAGCCTGGGCCTAATGAGACTGATCCAACCATAAATCCCCCTACTCCTCGAGTCTGACTAAGGAGAAGGGTCGAAGGAGTACAGAAGGATTGTGCGGCTCGGTTGTCTGACGGCTCGTGATAGGTTCGACCAATCGAACATAGTGGCAAGGCCGACCGATCGGTCGCAGTGATAGGATCGACCGATCGATCGCAGTGACAGGATCGACCGATCGATAGTAATGACAGGGCCGACCGATCGGACGTTGACGCCTAATCAAAGCACTGGGTTTAATCATTACTGACGGCACGCGTCCACTGGTGGATTTTCAAATTTTGAAATGAAGCGCCTTTTTAACCGCTGTGTAGCTGTCATGTGCATCCTTTCAACCGCTGTATAGCTATCATGTGCGTCCTTTCAACTATTGCGTCGCTTTAGGTCTCTGACAACCCTAATTCGCCATAGCCTGGATTGTGCCACGTGTGCAGAGTCGGTTCGGATTTCTCCACGCGTCCGATGTTGGTTGGAGCAACTGTTCAGTGGATCACTATTATAAACGTTCGGAATCGAGAAACTTCCTCCGCTTCTGTTTCTGCATTTTTTATTCTCCAGCTTCGTTTCTGCATTTTTTATTCTCGAGCTTCCGTTCTCTGACTTCTCTCTACTATTCTTTTCTCCTGCAATCATCGAGATTCCATTTCCTCTGTCGTCTAGACTCCAAATTTTAGCCACTAAACTAGGTACGTCCTTTCTCTGATCCTCATCCCACTGATTCCTTTTTCGTAACTTTGTCATCAACCAGTCCTAGAGGTGAAGTTAGTCCTAGGGATGAAATTGTCGAAAGTGCCTTGCAAATAGTTGGGCCGCTTGAAATAACGGTGGAAGCAATGGAAGTGCCGGAGGTAAGACCAAATGAGGGAGTTGTGGTGAGTGACCGGAAAGATGGGCAGGTCGTTGAAGCGTCGTCATGCGGTCCATCGACAATGACCGAGAGGGAGTTGAACCAATCAGTTATCAAAAATAACATCCCTGCGTCCTGGGGACCTAGAATGGCCTTTGAGAATGAACGGATTCATAGCAATCTGGGAGGATACTTTGCTGTTTCAGACAGCTTTTTCTCGGTCGGTGGTATGAAGCTTCTGTATGCTCCGATCATTGATGAGGTGTGTTGCGCCTACCAATTGAGGCCGAGCCAAATTCCTCCGAATGGCTGGAGATTTATTAACGGTTTGTCCTTGTTATGCCATCATTTCGGGTGTCCCCCTTTCGATCGGTATCCTGCGCCACTTTTTGAGAATGAACCAGAGTTCAAGTACCGGGGCCAGGGTCCCTCATCTTCAGTATAGAGATGCACGCTATCGTCCGGCTGGAACAGCTTCAAAAGTCCAAGCTTGGAGGACAAAGTACTTCTTTGTGAGGCCTCCGGGATCTTCCTTTGAATCCAGGCAGTGGAGATATCCTCTGGCCGAGCGATGGAATGACTTTTCGAATTTATCCCTTACTAGGGAGGAGTGGGGGGTGATCGACCAAATTAAAGCGCTCGGTCGGTATGATTTCGATCGCCTTATGTGGGGGTATCGTGGAGGGGCATCGGTCGATGCATTTTTTATTAATCCCCCACCTCAGATTAGCGGACTAGAAGGAGGAACTTCCCCTCCTGGTTGATTCTTTGTAATTTAACTACTTACTGCATGTACAAGTATTATTTTCGATTTCTGACCTGCTTCTGTATTCGTGCAGCTATGGCAAAGCTAAAGGATTTCGCTGGGTCCTCCAGTTCCCCCAAATCCAAAGGCCAACACAAAGGGCCTAGGACTTCCTTGACGGTGAAGGGGCGAAACAGGAAGGGAGAGGTCAGCGCCAATGTCGCTCAGCCACATGTACCTAAGCAGTCTGCACCGTTCGCTCGGCCTGTTGTGCCCGAACAATCTACAACGCTTGCTCTGTAGCGGCCCCTTACCGTAGAGTACCCACCGAGACGCCCGCAAGTTATTCCGGTACATATCCTACGATAAGAGAGAACTACGAACAAAAACCACGATATTCCACATGGAATCATAATAAGAAACATCGATATAAAATCGCAACTTTTTAAAACCAATCTTTTTTTCATTTCATTTCATCAAAAATAGAAATATATACAACTGTCATTCTGTCTCGTTTGTCCACAATTTCTAAAATCTAATACACGCTGCTATAAAAAAAATACATCAAGCCTAACTAGGTCCTCGAGAATCAGGACAATCGAATATCGGATGGAAAAGATATAGGCAAAAGAAAGCACAAACCAAACATTAAACACATATATAAAAAAATCAGTAGCAAAGTGCTTCCTCCCCTTTTTTCTGTCCAACATTCAACCATGCA
>JAOTAZ010000219.1:13590000-13601132 GCA_025629785.1 Erythroxylum oxycarpum
ATAAAATAATCAATGAATTACATCTATTATTCTTATTATACTATAGGGGCATTTACGTTATTAACATTATTTTCTGTTCTGTTCCTGACATCTAAATACATTTTGTACTCAGGACGAAGATAAAAATCTTTGTTCTGTACACCGCAACTAAACATCTCACTGTTTTTAATTTTTGTTCTGTTTCGTTCTGTCCTGTTCCGTCTTGTCTCGTCCCTATCTGCTGAAGACGCTAACCAAACGCTGCGTTATTTTGCGTTAATGAACCAAAAAAAAAAAACTCTGCTACTTCCGCTTGTACGATTGTTATTCTACAGCAACTCTTTTTTTCAAAACACCACCATTCTTCAGATAACTTTCTTCTTCTGCCGTTCTTTTGCTCGATTCTTCTTCGCTTCAAATATTCTTTTTCTTTTGAAAAACACGGCCACCTTCTTCTTCTTTCCTCCTTACTTTTCTGTAGTTTTCGTTTGCTTGATTCTTCTCCCTTCAAACATTCTTCTTCTTCCGCCGTTAGTACGACTTCTTTTGTTCCTATCATCAGTCTCGATCCCCTCGATTTTAGCTACATACGGCGGCTTACCGGTGTCCGTCGGCTTATCAACTCACCATCGCCGACTAGCATAATAAAGGAAACAGCAGAGACAAAGTAAAAATACCATTAGATCCAGTTTCAAGCAGCGAAAAGCCTAACACAAATCCCTAAACCACCCTAGACCGTCCACCTCTTCCCGTCGCCCTCCAGTAAGTGTCTTGTCATATTTATTTTCCATTGTTATATCTGTGCAATATTGGACTAGGTCTTCTTTGATTGGATTCTGGGAAAAAGAATAACTGTGTTTTGAAACAGGTCGGTTGCTTTGGTTGTTTTCCTTGTTTTCTACTAAATATTGGGTTGAAGCTGGCCATTTTGTGCAGTCAGATTGTGCGCAATTGAACTTAGTTTGTTGCATTTGAGCAACAAAATGAATCGAAGATTTCAATCTTGACTGTTCTAGAAGAGGGTTATTATAGTTAGTTACTTAGTCTGGCTAGGTTACTTAGTATGGACTTGGTTATCTGAAAGTTGAATTAGGCCTCAACGTATTTGCTAAAATGCCATTTGCGTTTGTACCTGTATTTGGTCAATAGTGACTTGACTAGATGTGCAAATAAACTAAACTTAGATAGATCCATGAGTCATTGCTGGAATTGGGACTACGATAGAAAAATTAACATAGAAGGATAAAACTTGGTCAATGTTGAGCGTTTGATTACTACTCTACTTGGTCAATGTTAAGCGTTTGAGTTTTTACTTTAGCGGAGGGCCGTAATTTCAAAGACGTCCTTTTTCATGTCAACTGCAATCTTCACGAATGCCTTGATGTTGCATTCTTGAGATTACTAGTTCAATCACTGGGTTGCAGTCCTTTGAAGTGTTTCTTTTTCCCTCATTGTTGACAATTCAAGTTTCATTTCACTTTGCATGCTGACTGATGAAGAATCACTTCAATTACTTTATAATCTGTATTTATCTGGATATGGTTTTGCAGTGCAGAATAATGGGTCGAAAAACTGGGCAGTTGTACATAAACCCAAAAAAATTTAGCTCTGTTGCAAAGCCTTGCATGCAGGATATGATATTGTTTCTCAACTGCTTGGCTTTAGAACAGCTCAATGATGAAAAGTGTACGAGACAAAAAGAGCTCTTGAGCACATGTTTGGAATCTCAGGTGATCATATTTAACGAGCACAATGTGAAATGATATAGAAAAAATTTGCGTGCCTACGACCTTGTTCTCAGGAAATCCATGCAACGGAAGCTTGATATTTCTTGTACTGCGTTTGAGTAATTAAGAAATTGATGTCTTATTTATATTTAAATTGCCTGCATTATAACTGCTAAGTGCATTCCTAACGGTTATGACTACCACGATGCAGACTAGCAAAAACAGAAAGCAAATGGGAAGCATTAATTATCATCTACAGAGGCTTAACAGGGGAAGGAAGTAGTTTGCTATTCTATTCTCTTCGTATGATAGTAGTGGAGATTTGAGCTGAAAGGAGATGCTTCGATATTGAAGCAAACATAAATACTTGCAAAGTTATATATTTTTTTAATGATAATATGCATTGTAGAAGCAGATTGTTGTTCTCTCTGCTTTTGAGGTGGAACTAGGCAAGTTAATGGCATTTTTCTTTGAACGGTGAGAATACATTCATCATTTAGTTTTGTCAAATTTAGAAAAACCATCAAGTTGGACACTTGTGTATGAGTAATCTGTTCTTCTCTAGTTAGTATTCTCTGCGATGATTTTGATACTGACATTCTTTAGGTTAATACCTCCAACTGATGCTGGGAAGCTCCAATAGTATCTTAAAGTTTTAAACTTTGATTTTATAAAGATTGATGTTTTTAGTAATTACTGCCAAAGAGAAATAATTTCTTTTCCTGGCAATGTGTTGCTGGTTAAGTTTAGCATTCGAGTAGCTGCAGGAGTTGCAGATCTCTTTATGTAGATTTGTCAATTTAAGCAGCCACTTGGAACCATTTGGGCTTTGGCATCCTTCGCTGGCATGGTGGTTTAATTGGGTCCAAATGTGACGACTCTGATCTCTGAAGAATGCATCGAACATTTATGATAAGAATATTGTTGTTTAATGGTTAAAAGGTTTAAAGGCTGTTCAAATTGTGATAAGGAGGAGATTTTAGCCGTCTTTTATTGCTGAATAACAAAACTTGAACTGCTACATGTATGTGTGAGGGAAAGTACAACTTGAAAGCGACGAGATTTAGAAACTTGCGAGGAGAGATCTTAAAAGTGTTTCCAATGGTTCTTAGTATCAAAGCCGAAGATCTAACGGAGCTTTCTCTGTTATTCTGATTCCTAACATATGGGCCTTTACTATGCTTTCCAATACGTGGAAGAGAATATAAATATATTTCAGATAGCATGTGCAATCATGAACTAAAAGTTTCTAGGATCTCTTTCGCCAGATCGAGATCAACGCGCAGGTACTGGTATTTAGAACCCATCACAGCAGACATGGTACCATCTCTCTTTTTTTGCACGATGTAGGAATTCTATGCCAAAAGAAAAGAAAAAGACTTCCATGTGGGATCTTGTTTATTGTTCTCGGGACCTGCTGTTGGAGTCATTGATTAACATTTCAGTTCTAACTTCCGTGGGAACATTATCTGATGTAAATATGGTTCCATAGGGGTTCTCTTTTTCCTTTGAGAGAGAGGGGACAAGTGGGCGTGTTAAAGCTGCAACTTTGCTTTCCTTTACAACTAGAAATATCCACACATGAAGGGCAGTAGCTTTTCCGCATGAAAATGAGTAAAAGAGCCTGACCCTGCCAAGTTAAACTGATGATAAGGAATTAGATTCCAACACCACTAACTCCTGCCAATCTCAGGATCCGTCATTCCAACAAATGCATATCGTCCACGTTTTGGCAGTAACAGATTTCTCTATGCATGCACATTAAAGAGCAAAACAACAAAAGATTAAGTAACTTTGGATCCTCCATGACCTCCATGCACGTGAAGCATTTGCTGAAACTGGTTCTAATTTTTACAGGAAACCACAAGGGAACTAATATGGAAAGCCAATGTTTAGAAAGTTGGAATGGTTACGCTAACTGCATATTCCTTTCATTCTCAATCAAGTCCCGGAAACTGGCAGAGAACTAATACAATTTGGACACACGTCATCCTTCTATCATTTGCTGGGAAATTAGCAAATACATATATAATTTCCATCCGAAGTTCTAATTTGACAAGAACTTTGAAAGCCGACTTTTTTTAATTTGCATTATATGAATTGACAAATTTTACTAGAGTTCGACAGGGCGATATAAATTGAATTATTGGAAATGGATATTCTATCCTTTACTTTTATTATCTTGTAATCAATAATCATGTGTATGAAATCCATTAGATGAAGAATAAGAATGATATGACATTGATATGTGCAATTACATGTGTACAGAAGGGGAAAATGATAGAGCACAATTAACAACCCTATCATAGAATTTTATCATTAATTTTGTGGACTAGTATAATAAACTATAAATATAATTTTGTACAAACATCGATTAATTAGATGTCAACATAATTTGGCTTAGTACTTCTCTCATACAGGTTATTGGAACTGTGTTCATGGGCTTGCTATGATGGGTATGCTTGGTCTATGTTTGCAATGCACAGGAGACTCTACTGTTAGCCAACTTTAAATACAGTCGTCTTATTGGAAACTATATGCGATTTTTTCAGAGTTTGAAATAGCAGTAGTCAATCCTTAGCATCTCCGTCGCTCCGCTTCACAGAAAATAACAATGGACTCAATGTTTTCTTAATTTCCAAGTATTTGTCCATCCAATTCTTGAATCGAGTATGTTACAATCATAGGCTTAGTTTAATTTATTCTTCACCCTAATCATGATTTATATCATTTAGAAATGTACATTTATATAATATGTTTATAAAATCTGATAAGGGTGGGTAATGAGCAGTCCAATTCTGAATTCACTGCTGTATAAGAATATCAAACCAACCGGAAAAATTACAAATATTCTAGGCATAGAATTAAGCCCAACTTTTAGTTTTTTCTTCGTTTGCTACAAAATCAGAAGCAGGTATTAGTTAAATTGTATAAGAGGGGATTTTGATTTAGATTAATTGATCATAATACAAGAACAATCAAAGAAGTTGAATTGATATAAAGGAAAGTGGAGTAGACGTGAAGAAACTATAGAGGTGGAGATGATCATGGCGGTGGATTTGTTGCTTTTGCACCGCCCTCCCATGCACGTACGCTTGGACCCTTGTGTACATGTATATTTTGTAGACTTGGTAGGATGTTTTGTTAGGGAAGTGTCATGTTGTTATGGGACCTACGCGTGCCGACGTGGCCCATAATTTCTGACCATAAGAATCTCGTCAGTTTAGACTGACGCTGACTCCGCCTTTTGTCGCTACGTCCTCCCAGCAACCATGCCATTTTACATAACCAAAGTCTTGCGCCTGCATTTTATTCTTTTGGCTTATAACACAAATCGAATGTGAAAAGGTTTAACCAACCACGAATTGGATGAGAGAACATTCTGTTTTCTAATATATAAAATTGGAACCCCAAGCCATGGTTATATGATAATTAACATGTTTACTTAATATCTCTTCAAAAGCCATTAAGCACTTTGAATTTGATATATTATTTCATACACTCATGATATTTCAATATGTTCTCTTTATATAAACTCTCCATCTTTAAATTTCATTATATAGAAGAGATGCGGATTACATTTTTAGATAAACTAAGCTAACCTAAGAATTACTACTCTTATAATCAGTGACGGAGTTAGAAATTTAAGATAGGAGGGCCCAAATAAAATATAGATTTTACAAAAGTTTTCATATCAAAACTAAATAAAAAATAAAGTTTTATTAAGAATATAAAATAGTTAAAATTACAATGATCCTCGCCTACTTTTCATAGATTGAAATCTTAATAAGATCATTGTCAAGAATATGAACCAACAACAATGAGAGCAATACTGGCGATTGAAGCTTTCTAACGGTGGAGATCTCCTTCCTCCGCTATGGCTTCATCTCCATCTCCCTCTTCTTCTTCTCGATCTCCCCTCTTCCTTTTATCTTCCCCTCTAGCTCCCCACATTCCTCAACCGAAATCCCCAAATCGTAACCTAATCCTTGATCAAAACACGGACCCTAACCCCCTGTTTCCTTCCCCGTCATCTTGTCCGTCTTTGAAATTGGCCCCTCGATCCCTATTCCTCCTCTGCTTCCTTCCCCTCCCACCTCAAACCCTATCCTACCCCTAAATCCTCCCCACCTCGGTCCCAGTTCGCTCCTGGAAGAGTGTTGTCGAGGCAAGCAATGGAGCCCCAATTGCGACCCCGGAGCTTTCCTATTACCCTCCTGAAGTTAGAGAGAATCAAATCTTTGTGATTCCTTCGAGAGAACTTGCACAGCATGGAGCTTCGAAATTTCGTACTGCTCTAGTTGGTTTTTTTTTTTCTGGGAAAGCGGCCGGCCTACCGCGTGGTGCAAAGAGCTTTGGTGAAATCTTAGGCAGATTTTGGACACTCCAGGAGGTTTTGATTACAAGCTTAAACAATTTTCTATTCCGATTTGAATCAGAGCAGGGCATGAAGTCCGTGGTGAAACGTGGCCCGTGGCATATTCAAGGGAAGCCCTTGTTTCTCGGACAGTGGAGCTTGAACGGGGGTGACTTGGCAAACATTCACACAGCTCCGGTGTGGGCTCGTGTTCACAACATTCCAGTTGAATATTGGAATACTGAGGGCTTAGGGAGAATCGTCAGTGCTGTAGGTACGCCCTTGCTCATGGATACCCCCACTGCCCGAATGTCCAGACTTCATTATGCACGACTTTGCGTGGAATTGGATTTGAAAACATAGTGGCCGAACACATTCCAATTAGCCACTTATGGGGAGGAAGGGCAACTTACCTTCAAGGAAATATCAATTGAGTATGAATGGCGACCTCCGGTGAGTGAACAGAGGAAGAAGTGGACACCAACAGGGCACAAGTTTGCTACTGGTTTATCCCATGAGCTGGAACAACACAAGGAGCCTGGGCCATCCGAGACCACAGAGCCATCTCTGGCGCGCCCCGAGCATCCCATAAGCGACGATCCTTCTCTGAAAAGTGCAATGGCAGACCCTCCCCTACTGGATGTAGCAGATAATGTATAGGTCAACGATGACCATGGAGGTAGTAGAACCGTGAAGCCTCGTCAGGAAGCCCCACAGATCAATTCTCCAGAAGCCTTTAATGGTAATACTGGGGAATCGCAAGTTCAGCCAGAACATCTTCCAGGTATACCTTCATCTCCTTCTTCTGAATTGAGGCCTGCTAGTCTTAGGAATGAGGGAGGAGTAGTGGGGGACTTCTCAATTAGACTGACTAGGAAAACAAGGAAAAAACAAAAGTAGCAGTAGGTTTGTGGCATAGCTGGCTTAGTGATTATCGAGGTAGTGTTTTGGAATGTTAGAGGTCTTAATCATCCCAATAAACAACATGTTGTCTGTGCATGGCTTAGGAAAATCTCAGCTTCTTTTGTTTGCCTCGTTGAAACCAGAATTTGTTCTCCTACCTTTTTGGGTTCGGTCTGTAATGTTTTATTTCCTAGATGGGATTGTTTTAGCAATTTAGTTTCTTCTTCCAATGCTAGGATTTTGCTTGCATGGAATTCAGACATTATCCAGTGTTCTATTCTTCGATTTTCTAATCAATATGTTCAAGTGGAACTCCTCCCTTGACACAGTTTAGTAGCCTTCCAAGTTTCTTGTGTTTATGGAGCTAATAATCCGACCCACAGGAAGCTCATGTGGTATGATCTTTCCACAATATCCTTGACAGTAGGCCAAATTCCTTGGATGCTTGCTAGGGACTTCAATGCTCTCCTCCATCCAATGGAATCCGACCCCCCAAGTGTCTCTTCTTTGAATAGTTTTCTTGATTTTTGGCAGTTTGTGGGAGCCAATTAGTTATTCGAATTAAACTCTAGTAGACCTCTATTCACTTGGTCTAATAAACAGTCAGGTGATGCCTTCACAGCTCGCAAACTCGATAGGTCCCTTGTCAACTCTAGCTGACGCCTTCGGTTCCCTTCCTCGCATTGTGTTATCCACAATCCTCACATTTCAGATCATTCTCCTTTGGTGGTTAAGTCACTGGGGCCCCCACCAGAAACAATCTACCCCCTTTAGGTTCTTTAATCTTCTAGCTAATCAACCAAACTTCCTAAGGGTTGTTGAGGAAGTGTGGGCCATCCATGTCATAGGCACTCCCATGTTTAGGGTTGTGGCAAAACTTAAACAAGTCAAGCAAGCTCTCAAACTCATGCATTCGGGTCAAATTGGAGATATCAATATAAGAGTGGAGAACTATCAAGCCCATTTGAATCACATCCAGGACCAACTATCATCCTCACCTAGATCAGCCATTTTGTTAGAAAGGGAGACTGAGGCCATAAGTGAACTCTATCAATCTCTCGCGGATTAGGAATTGTTTTATAGACAAATCTCCAGGATCCAGTGGCTAAAGGAAGGTGACCGAAATACAAAAATTTTTCATAATTCCCTCATCGCCCATAGGAACTGTAATGTCATTCATTCTCTAGATGTGGGATCAGGCCGTAGAGTAGTGGAGCTTCATGCTATCCAATCTCAATTCCTGGCTTTCTTTCAAGGCTCTGTTGGTGCAACCAAGACTCTTCACTCCTCAAAGGAGTTTGTGGCTCATCTTTTCCCTCACCCACTTGAGGGTATCCATGCTCAAGCTATCCTTGCTGAGGTCTCCCCTCAAGAAATTCTCGAGGCTTTCCACTCTCTTAATCCCAATAAGGCACCTGGTCCTGATGGTTTTAATAGGCACTTCTTCAGAAAGGCTTGACCTATTATCGAGGCTGAAGTCATAGGTGCTATTCAAGACTTTTTTATACATGGTAAGCTCCTACAAGAGCTCAATTCCACATTCGTCACCCTTATTCCTAAAACAGCTCATCCCTTCACGGTCCAAGACTTTATACCCATCTCCTATTGCAACCTAATCTACAAGCTCATTGCTAAAATCTTAGCGAATCATCTCAGATCTATTCTCCCTGTTATAGTTAGCCCCACTCAAAGTGTCTTTATCAAGAATCGCAGAATAGGGGACAATATTCTTCTAGCCCAGGAAAGTTTTAAGAACTACCACATTTCTAATTCTCACAAAAGGTGTGCTTTTAAAGTGGATCTCCGCAAAGCCTATGACTCTATCCATTGGGAGTTTCTCCTTAACACTCTAGAAGCTGTAGGTCTTCCAATGAGATTCATTGGGTGGATCCGTGAATGTATCACATCCCCCTCTTACTCTATTCTTGTTAATGGCTCCCCTACTACCTTTTTCAAAGGCAAATCCGAGCTTAGATAGGGTGATCCATTGTCACCCTTCCTCTTCATCCTTTGTATGGAGGTTTTCTCTAGGAACTTAAAAGCTACTACCGACAAGAATCCTCAGTTCAAATATCACTGGAGATGTCAGGGTCTTAAGATTAATCACCTTCTTTTCACGGATGACCTTTTAATGTTCTGTCATGGGGATTTGCTCTCAACCCAGCTTTTGCTTGATTCCTTCTGTACCTTTTCTATGTTTTCTGGCCTGGAAATGAACCCCTCCAAAAGTTACTTTTACTTATCCCCGGATATTCATACTCTGAGTCGTAGGATGCAATTAGTCTCGGGTCTCCACCAAGGCTCCCTTCCTTTTAGGTACCTAGGGGTTCCCCTCATCACTGGTAGGCTTTCCACACGGGATTATGCTGTTCTTCTTGATATAATTGACACTAGTATCAATCGGTGGACCCATAAATGCCTCTCTTATGCGGGTCGACTCCAATTGGTCATTTCCGTTCTATCTTCCTTCAATGTCTACTGGTCTTCCCTTTTTCTCCTCCCATCATCCATCCTTAAGGAAATAGAGGCAAAACTTAGGAACTTTCTGTGGGCGGGTAGAGCAGTTACCAATACTCAGGCTAAGGTGGAATGGAATGACATTTGTCGTCCTAAGAAGGAAGGGGGTTTAGGTGTCAAACATTTGACTACTTGGAACCAAGTATTATTAGGGAAACGGATCTGGACTTTGTTTGCAGATAGGGAGTCCCTTTGGGTTAAATGGGTCCATATTATTGTCTTGCATAGGACAAATTTTTGGAGGGCTCAACCCTCCTATAATTGGTCGTGGAGTTGGAGAAAGATTTTAGTAGTGAGGGACTGACTCTGCCATCAATTCAGATTTAGGATTAGGAGCGATATGTCTACTCTTTTCTAGCAGGATCCATGGCATCCACGAGGTATTTTACGAACCTTGTCCACCCCGAGAGACATCAATAGATCGGAGCTACCACTTACAGCACGTGTCTCTGAAGTTATTTTGAATGATGATTGGCACTGGAGGGAGGTTTCCTTGGACCTGCTCAGATACCTGGAGCCACTAGTGTACTTACCTAATAGTTCCTTACCAGACAGCCTGGAATGGCTAGCAAGCCCCACCAAGTGATATACCAATACGCCAGTCTATTATATCTTGCGACCTCCGTTACCGGTAGTACTTTGGTACAACTTGGTATAGTCCAAATATAATACTCCTCGCTGCTCCTTTATTTTATGGCTTGCTTACCTGCAAAAGCTTCAAACCAGGGATAAATTGTCGCACCTTTATATACCTAACCATTGCTCCCTATGCCTTTTAGCTAATGAATCAATTGACCACTTATTCTTCGAGTGTCCCTTCTCCAGCACAATTTGGACCCAATGCCTCAACCGATTCAACTTAACCCCCTTCAACCATTCCACCCTTGTAACTCCCCTCTCCTGGTATAGAACTGTATCCTGTGCCAGTGTACTAGGTCTCACTTACTTCCCCCTTCTCCTTTTCACTACAATTTACCATATATGGACTGAGCGCAATGCTCGCACCTTTAAGAATGAAGCTATGGAGGAGGAGCGAGTGTATCTCGAAGTCATCTCCCACGTTAGGGAACTTCTCAGCCAACACATCGTGAGGAGGTAATTTTTTTACAGTGTCTGTCTTCTTTTCTTTGCAGATTATTCTTAGTCATCTTGCAGGTTATCACATGCGACGCCCTTTTGGGCAAGGCCCTTCACCTTGCCTCCATTGGTAGTTCAGCACTTCACATTTCGGCAGTAGCTTTCCTTAGCCTTTCACATGCTTTGGTGCTTTTGTAAGGCTCCTTTACACTTCCATTGGCTGTCGTCTTTGAGTTGAAATAATTCTTAGGTTTTCCATTTAGCTGCCTATGTTGTGGTTTTCTTGAGTTATGTCTATCTTGGTTATTTAATTGCTCTGCATCTTTTGCTTAGTCTAGCAATTGTGCCTACAGCGGCACTTGTAATGAACGCTATGTACATATTCTAGTTTATTAATTTATTCTTCTGATTTACCAAAAAAAAGATCATTGTCAATATTTGCAAATACATCTCTTTCAATGTAACACACTAAACAATCATTCAATAGGTCATCTTCCATTTTATTACGAAGTGAAGTCTTGATAATTTTCATTGCGGAGAAAGCTCTTTCCACTGTGGCTGTAGCAACTGGT
>JAOTAZ010000219.1:13617399-13628428 GCA_025629785.1 Erythroxylum oxycarpum
GGGATTGTCATGAACATGCATTGTACATCTTTCATTTCATTCATGTGCATTATGAAATACCTTCATGGTACAAATTGTTTGCTCTTGCTTATGCTTTGAATAATGAATGATTGTGATTTGATTATAGGTTCCGGACAGGAGGTCCGATGATTGTGTGCTGGAAATTGCGATATTGAAGTACTGCTTGAATGTGAATACGAGACCTATGTGTTTTATACCGTGATGAATTGTGTTACATGCATTCCAGTCATGAATGCTTAATCAGATAATGGCAGTTGTGACCTGAGTAGCCACCGATAGAGGTTAAAGCTCAACGAGTGAAACCGAGCCTCGAGCTCAAAAGTGATTCAGAGCCATAGGCTCAACGACTAATGAGCCTGGTATCCAATTGGATACGGGACAGTTCAGGCACTCGGTCATAACAACGTAATAATTGGCAAGGGTCTCATAAGCATTTCATATGCATTATTGTGTGATCAATTTAATTGAGCAATTTGCTTATGCTGAGTAAAACTGTGATACTTATGTAAAGTGCAACATGTGATTATATGTTAAGTGAAATGATGTGTTGCATGAATTGAGAGAACCATCGATGATGGTTACCTCACTGAGTTCGTAAAACTCATCAAAATTGCAATGTTAATTTTTTAGGACCGAGAGATGACACTAGTTACTGAGTGGCTCCACTACTGTGTAGCTTGTGTTGAGATAAGTGAAGTCATGGCTCAAAGGTCGGTCAGCTGGATTTTTGGATGACATAGATAGATTTGTACATATTTTCCTCTTTCATATAGTACCTTTGTACTAGATTTTGTTGTTGTGCATCTAGTAAAGGTTGGAAAGACACAATGTATACTTTCAATTTTGAGAAATGAAATGAGAAAAAGTAAGTTTAAAAATATTGTGGTTTTCTTGTAATTCTTTATAAGCGAATAATGATATGATGCCATATGAAGTGAACGTAGTGATCGAACGTAGCTCGCCTTTATCGTAGGATATGTACCGGAATGACCTTCGGGCGTCCCGGTGTGTACTCTGCGATAAGGGGGCGCTACACTATTACTCTAGATTGATGTATTATTTAAATGAGACTAGCATTAGTTTGCTTTTATCTATGTTATGTTCAAACTACAGGTTTAGACCAACATTGGTTAGAGATGAGACTAACATTGATTTGCTTTTTTTCATCACTTACCTCTTCCTCATACTTGGCAAAACTTTGCACTTCCTTCTTTTTAGAAACTTCAACATCATATGTTTTTCTTCTCGTAAATGGAATGAATTACACATTGGGCTCACCTTGATGTTACTAAGAAGTTCACCTTGTCCTCTTTTATATACCATCTCGACTATCTAGTCAAATTAGATCTATAAATCATAAATGGATGCATTATTTTTATAAGTTTTCATTGATTTAAGATACAAATTTCTCGAGCTTCTCTTCTATCACATTCAAATCTTCCATCCCATTAAACTATGATGGTGGTGGGTGTCAAAATTGAGGTCATTGTTAGAACCAAAGTGGTCCTATAGGACTATCTACTATAACTCTAGCTCCCTTATTTCACAAATGCTAATTCCCCTATAGGCAGTCATATATTAGGCATCTTTATAGTAATATGGGGTAGGTTCCTTGTTCACGCATGTATGGGAAAAATGCTTATTCGTGCCATAATGATAGTACTCCCCTTATAGCTTGTATAACAATTTAATAACATCTATATTTGGTTCAAAATATCAACAATTTATGATGATAATATAAGAGATATAACATTTCTTAATATAGTATAATTATGAAAATATTTTAATTATTTTATCTTATCATGACATAATTAAAGTTAAAAGAAAACTAAAATAATTTAAAATAATGATTAAAATAATAAATTAAGAGATTAAAACACCTAGTTTTCTCCCCAAAAGAACCTTAACTCACTACAAGAACCCTAAGCTTAAAATTAGGTTCACCAATTTATAAAATTAATGACATAACCTTTTTTAGATAAACCTAATCAATCTTTAAAAGCACTTTGAGGGAGGTTAAGCATTTTATCATCCTAACTTCAAGCTATTTTTTTGCAGGACCTCCCTTACAGTATCTTCACTACATTAGAGTTCAACTACTAAGTTTGGGATGGATTGGTGTGGTTCCTCTATACCTAGGACACCAGAATATCAAATTATGAATGAAGAAAGGCATATTTTATTGGCTAGTGATTGTCTGTCCCCAATTCTTAAACGGAGGGGACGCCAATATTATTTAGTTAGCTTCTATTAATCTCAAATAATCTTCTCCAATTTTGCAACACATCATGACAACAAAAAGGAAGGTGGCCCCTAATTGTTAAATGCTTTGTCTTCATTGTGCTTTTTATAACTTGTCATTGTAATGCTTCCAATTTAGAACAAAAGAGTTTATAGAATATCTTATTAATCCCCAATTTGAAAAAAAATTAAAATTTAGGGATGAGGACATGAAAAACCATTTATTTTTTATTGATGATAATGAGTATCAAATGATTAGAATGACACGTTCCATTTGGATACTAAACACTATATTTGTTGAACTTCTAAGACATAAGTTTGACCTCTCCAATAGAGTGAGCTTCTTACTTAAACTTAGAGGTCTAAAAGTGTTGGATCCTGCTTGATTCCGGAATCCAACTCTTACGAAATCATGAAACATGATCTTCTTTATTACTCCTTATTTATGAAATTCCATCACTCTTCGGAAATATGAAACGTATACGTCTTACCCTTTAGGGTTAATTCATTTAACCCTCATTAACCATCATCCCATAAGAGTGGAGTGGCCACACAAATCAGTCACCATACTCGAACTCATTTCTCCTATTTGTGAACAGAATTTGGAAATATTCAAACCAAAGTTTCAATTTGACTTCTTTAAAAAAAATTGTAGCTCTAAGTCTCTAGTTTGTTTTGAAGCAAGAACCATCTTAATCGGAGCTCTATAGATGAAGATATGTTTACGAAGCCAAAGTCTGTTCATACCCTATTTATGCTCTTCCAACTAATCCCTCATTTTCTTTCCATAAATCATTTTCAAATCAACTTCAAAAGATACCAATTTTCATGGAGAGATAAGAAAAGGTGTTAGTAATCCATTGCTTCAAGAGTCACCTCATTTGGAGGTCAGATGAGGAAGTTATGCCTGAAAGGATCAAACATGTTTATGCCCTCAATCATATTGTACCTAACTTGGCGCAATTGCTATAACTTTCAATAGAGATGTCGGATTGAGTTCCTATTAAGCTTAAGTTTATTATATAAATTGGTGACACTTTCATGACTTTTAATATACTTTTTGGCTCCTAATTCTTGATTTTGTGCTTAAATTAATCCTTGAGTGTGTGCTTGTATTTTATGTAATTTGATAGTAAAAATTATTACAAATTGACATTAATTGCACTATTAATTTTTCTGAGAACAATTGATACTACAAATTGCTATTATTGATTGTAGGAACCTCAAGAAGAAAGGAGTCAATGTGCTAAAACAAGAGCAAAGGCGCTACAAGACTTTCACCGCAGCAAAACAGACCTGTCGCCGCAGCAAAACATAAAGAATTTCGGCTGACTTTCGAGAAAAGTTTGTCGCGGCATAAATTAATTATTTCGCCGCAGAGAAGAATCCAATAAAAGCAAAAACCTTTCGGGAAAAGTATCCCGCTATTCGACCCGAACCATATTTGGAAAATTCTCTCACTATTCGACCTGACCCCCCGATCCATCACTTAAAAACCTACCGAATTAGGTTATTCAAACGATCATCAATACACACAGAGACACTCACTTCCTCAACCGACACTCATTCTTCTCACTCTCAACCTCCATCCATCAACTCCGTCCACTTTTCACTGTTGACTTCATCGTCTACTTCTGCTGCCATGGATGCTTTCGGTGTGCTTACAGTCGTGAGGGTTCTTAAAGTGATGCTTGGCTAAATCACCATTTCCTCCTAAAGATGTAGTGGTGGCTTGAGTTCGATGGGCTTCAAAGGGAAGTAATTTTACATTGTCACATTTAACTACATTATTATGAACTCCTAAGTTAGGATTTATTGCTTTGTAGTTAGATTTTCTTGATTAGAGTTTAATCAAGTGTTTAACAATGTATGGTATTACAGATTTGTTTATGTAGAACTTGGATGCTTAATATATGAAGTTTCATAAATGTCTTTGTAGTGATTGTGTTAACTCTCTTTTATCTACCCAGTTGTGTTTGATATTGAGATTATGCTTGATCCATATTGACCACTTGCATTAGCTTATCCATTAACGCACGCTAAGATGCATTTAACAAGGTTTTGATAAATGGAGTTCATTGATTAAAACCTTGGACTTAAAGAGTTCTTTAAGGTTTATCATTTGGAAACTTAGTGAGTTTTTCTCCCAAAAAGATTGGTTTTGAACTATGATAGCCAAAGTTCATTTTCAAGAGGATTTTATCAATTTGATTATCGTTTGAGTTTTGAACTTTCTTTCCCAAAAATCCAAAAATATCTTTTATTATACTCTTCTTTCAATTAGTCAATTTATTTAAGTTTTTACCATTGATACAAAACCCCCTTTTTATCAATTTAGTTTGCATTACTTGACAATTAGGCTAGCTAGAATCAATTGCGCTAGGTTCCAATTAAGTGAGATGATCGAGGTTGCACTCTATATTGCAATCCTTGGAATTAAACTTTTGATTCGGTATCCAAGGAAGTAACCTAAATACTAACGCACGGAATAAAAACAATTTAGAAGGATTAGAAGATTTTACATTAGCCTATATTGATGACATTATTATATTTTCATGTAAAGATAAGGAAGATCATTTTAAAAAGGTAAAAGAGGTTCTCACTAGATGTCAACATAAAGGTCTAATTTTAAGCAGAAAGAAAATTAAATTACCATAACAAAATATCGAATATTTAGGTATAGAATTTCATAATGGAATCTTAAAATTACAACCTAACATCCTTGAAAAATTACACCATTTTCCTGACACCTTAAAAAAAACATAACTGAGGTTTAAAAATTCTTGGATTACTAAACTATATCTTTGACCAAGATCTCCTAAAGATTTAGCTAAAGAAAAAAAAGGTTAAAACTTAAATGTAGTACAAAAACTCAATGGATATAGACCGAAGAAGACACCTCAATGGTACGTATATTAAAAAATCTTTACAAGAACTTACCAACATTATATAATTAGTTAGACCATTCAAACATTAATTTTTCTCGTGATAAAACATAGTCTAAATTAAGAATTCCATTTGGTCCTAATGTTATATGTTTTGGTGTACATTTTGTAAGAAATTTTCGTTTCTTAATGTCCTTTTTGTAATATCCAAGACAATTGAATTCTTCTTATTCTATAGGTTTATAATTCCAGTTATAACTAGATTTTTTTTCTTTTTCTTTTTTCTCCACTTTAACCTATTTTAGGTTGTTCTTCTGGTTTTGAACCTTCTAATTTTGGTTGATCTATATATAGTTCTTGTTGATCGAATTCATAACCATAAATTATTTCATCTTAATGAGTGATAGGTTTTAAAAGTTCATATTTTAAAGAATTGTTTTAGTTATTTAGAGTAAGTTTTTTTACTAATTGAGTAATTTCTTCCAATTAATCTTTTATATTTTGTTCTATGTTTTCCATGGTTTTACTAAAGTTATATTGGATGAGCTAGCTAGCTTTGATACCAACTTTGGTTCCAATATCTTTGTTATTAACTTTTCTAATTTTTCTAGTCTTTCATCTATTGGATATACTATTTTAAATAATTTTTCATAGCATTTAGTAAAAGATTCTAATATTTTATAAATTTTATTGATTTCATTAAATTTTTGTGATCGATAATTTTGATTTAATAATTGTATAATTTCTTTTAATTGATTTTCAATGTTCATTTGTTTGTCTAATAATTCAGAGAATTGCTTAGTGACACTCTTAATGTATTCTGAAGATGACCTTTTCAATTCTTAAAGTTGTTTTTCATTATCAATTAATTCGTCAACTAATTGTTCTAATTTTTTGTCTATCTCTTTATTTGATATTCCAGATTCAGTAAACCTAATAGGTTTTTCTAATCTTGTAGAATATGATCTTAAAAGGTTAGGTTCTTTTATAACTGTTTATAAATTTGTTCTTGGTCTATTAAACTTATGCGAATATATATTGGTATATTCTAATAGGTATTTCATGTATAATTTTTCCATAATAAATGATATTTTTCTATTAATTAAGTTTTAAACGGATGGTGTGTAATATCTTGTCCATCATTATATTTTAATTGTGTGTTTGCTATTTGTTTTTATTTTTCTTGCAACAACAGTATATTCATATGGAAAATATAGGTAGATTCAATTAATTCTAAAGTATCTACATACAAAATATTATTATTATTATTGTTATTGCTAGTGTGAGATTCTTAAATAATTTTAGTCATGTTGAAGTATGTTAGATTGATGAATGATTCTTTGATGTTTTGTAAGTTGGTTATATTTATGAATTAAATTTTGATTATGTAAATTATAAAGATTAATTGCAATTTCTAATCTTTCTTTGATAGGAATTAAACCATTATTATTAAAAAATTGTAGATAGTTATATTGTCTGTCTTAATACTCTTTTTCTTGTCTATATTCAGTGACTAAAGTTTCTAAATGAATAATTTCTGTTAATAATTGGTTACAGAGTGTACAGTTATGCATTAAGAATAATTGCGACATAATTTGACAAATAGGAAAACTATTCGTGAATAATGAATTTTGTAATGTTCTTGAAATTGTTTATAGAGTTGTTTTAATTCTAATCTTTCTTGATTATAGTTTTTTTGTATCTCGATTTAGCATTTCTTTAAACTTATGAAAAGTAGTTTCAGAAGCATTTATTTGTTCTAAATAATTATAAGTATCGCTAAAAGTCTTAATAAGTTTTCTACAAAGTGAAAATTTCCTTTCAATATGTATTATTGCTAGATGAATATTTCTACAAATAGCACAAATAGGCATTTTTTTAATAATAAAGAAAACATAAGTAAAATATTGCAAAAATAAGAGAAACGAACATATTGAAATATATAAAAATGATGAAAAATTAAAAAACCATTTGATCATACCTTTGGTGTTGTTTTGTTCTTCGCGTTCTCTTTTCTGACACCAATCTTTAGGCTTTATCCGAGAGGTTTGAAGAGTTTTGGACAAAGGATCAAAAACAAAGTTTTTATTTTCTCATGGAGAGCTGAGGGCTCTTCAATTACGTTACATATAGGTGAAGAGCAGTTAGAAGTCTCCAAAAACAACTAAAGATAAGAAAATAGTAAAGTAGATTTCTCTGTTAAGAGAAGCTGCTTTCACTTTTGAGAAATAGTAAAAGAAGATTTCTTTGACAAGAGAATCTGCTTTTACTTTGAGATTGTCTACATAGGTGGCCTATAGATATTGTAGGTGTTTGTACAAGTGGCATATATAATTGAAAATAATTACATCACTTTTTTACATCAATATATCACTCTTCAATAATTACATCAATTGAGGAGCTGTCATCTTTTTCTTTTGAAGTAGAAGGATAGTTGGTACATTAATGAGCTGGATATTGCCGGAGTTGTTGTCAAATGGATTGCTTCCAATCTCCTAATAATATGCTGAATACTTTGAATATGCTTTAGGAAATTTCTTCGATTTGTTTGATTAGCTGGAAGGAATCAGTAGATATAGGTGTACGATAAGCTGATGTCATCAAAATATTTGGTCCTTTGTAATTAAGTTTAATTAATGACCCTGGAGTAATCTTTAGATATTGTTGATAAACACCTTCAATGAAATAGAGGTTAAACTGATTGATGAGATCCCAATTGAATTCATACTTTGATGGTTCGTCTATGGGTGGATACATACCATTACTGATTCCTACTTGTACATAAGCTATTTGGGATAGCTGTATGTCTGAGTCTTTGAAATTGTCTACTTTTTTAAAGATCAGATAGTTGCTGAAAACTTTGATAAAGATTTATCTTTTTTTTGCGAATCTTTCTTTGTAGTTTTTAACCGGAGGAGTGAATCAAGCTAGAAACTTGGCAAGACTATTTAAATTGGTTAAATAAATTGTATCAACTAGGCCACTTTGGAAAAAGAGAAAAGTAGTGAGTGCATATGTTTCTAGAAAGATGATAGCTTTGGGTCCATATCGTCCTCGGTTTTGGGGGTAATACTGAAAAATCTTTTGTTCTTCCTTCCATTCATTGAGTGTTTGAAAACAATCATAGAAAATTTCAAAAGTAATTCTTTTCGTTTCGTCCTTTAGTGTTCTTGTAGGTACATCATTGATTCTTTCCATATTCACAGGTTTTCCCAATATTTTCATTCTTGAATCTGATGGTTATTTTTCTAGAGCTTATTTATAGTGAGGTTTTAGTGTAGGAGTTTTGAATTCAGCTTAGGCTTTTTCTGCTTTTGAACGGTTTGAATAACTTTGATAAATGATTGAAGATTTTCCAATAATATAGATATAAGCCTTATGTCATTCATCATATATTCCTATCGTTGGTCCTTTAAAAATAACATAGAATTTACATTCTTTAAATCTTCTTGTTTTTGAGAGATTGGTGGTTCGAATTTAGGTGATGGATGAATAAGTTCAGCTGAAATGTTTGAAGGAGCAGGGGGTAAAAGTGTTTGAGTAATTTGTTGAGGAGTAATTGGTCGGATGGCAGTGATGTTTTGTTTTTTAAGAAGATTAATGGTTGATCTTAGATAATTAATCTCTTTTGTCACTGTACCAACTTGCTGATGAAGATCCAATAATTCTGCTTCCTTTTTAGTAAGTGAATCTTTGAGGCTTAGGATTGTTGTTTCCATTCTCTGGTTAATGTATCTGCAAGACTGTTAGCAGAAGATTTTAGATGATGTATTTGAGAATTATATTGATTTAGTTCTAATTGTCATCTCATTAAACGTCCTTGATTACAATTTGTTTTAATATTATATTTAGTAAATCCTTATAAATACTTGGAATCTATCTGAACATGAATTTCGACAGGTAATAAATCAGCCTTCCATTTTCTTAATGTTGCAATACATGCTAATGTTTCCCTTTCATGGATAGGATATTTCCTTTTAGTGGGATTAAAAGTTCGATTGATATATTTACATAAGACATAATTCCTTAACTTGGGTGGTTATGCTAGAAGTTAGCCAGCCCATGTATCCATACGTGCATCAATTTGTACTAGTAGAGTATATTTATCATTATAATTGTATAATTTTGGCAAGTTCTTGCAAAGATTTTTTTAATATACGTACCGTTGCGATGTCTTCTTCTATTCATATCCATTAAGTTTTTATACTACATTTAAGTTGTAACTTTTTTTTTTCTTTAGCCAAATCTTTAAGGTGTCTGGAATATGGTGTAATTTTTCAAGAATGTTAGGTTGCAATTTTAAGAATCCATTACGAAATTCAATACCTAAATATTCGATATTTTGTTGTGCTAATTTAATTTTCTTTATGCTTAAAATTAGTCCTTTATGTTGACATCTAGTGAGAACCTCTTTTTTTTTTAAATGACCTTCCTTATCTTTATTTGAAAACATAATAATGTCATCAATATAGGCTAATATAATTTTTTCTAATCTTTCTAAATTGTTATCCATAAATCTTTGATAAATACCAGGCGCTTGTTTTAATCCAAAGGGTAATGCACTTCATTGGTAATGTGTTTGTGGTGGACAAATATTGATTATTAATTGTTGGGACCTGATCTCGGAACCGGACCTCAACCGGAAAAACGGAAAAACAAAACGAAAAGCCAACCCAAAATTGAAAGCGGAAATCGAAACAAACGGTTCGAAACGAATTGAAACAAATTTCGACATCCGTAGCGGACATCTTCGAAACCTAATTTAGCGTTGGAAACCTTAGACTAAGCTGACCCGAAACCCGATATAATTTTTTTCTTTCTCATATTATTCATTCCTTTTCTCTTTATTCAATCTTATATAAATCAAAACAATATAATTTCCCATATGGAATTCATTCATTATAATCTCACTTTCCTTTGCTATAATTTTCCATAATCTCAATTTACTAGATTTCTCTTAATTATGCATATCTTAATCTCATCTTTAAAACTCTTATTCTAATTTTCCTTTGCCATAAAACAATCACACATATCTTATTCACAACCAAGCCATACACAATTTAACCAAATTTCGGCAGCATAACGGCTGCATTTTTAACAACCCAAAATCTGCAAATAGCTAAACACACTTCTAAATTTTTCCAAACAACACTCCAAATCATCGGACCTCCCGTCCGAAAACCCAAATACAAACAAACGCAAGTCTAAACCTAAACACTTCAGTAAGTCTCAAAACCATAATCCAAACTCAGAATCAATTCCATTCATATACAATCACAATTCAATACATAAATCCATAATTTACTTACATAATCCAATTCCATAATCATTCATAAACTCAAATTCCATACATGAATTCATAATTTCTTTACATTCCGAAATTTCACAAAAGATAAAACAAACAAAATCGAAGGACATCTTAACTTTCCTTCATCCACTCTCCTGCTCGATACCTGGAGATGGTGATGAAAGGGGGTTAGCTAGACAGCTCGTGGATAACATATTTATAATTGAAAAATAAGCAAAAACCATTTCTCAAAATATTTGCCATTTAGCAAATTTTTCAAAAACTTTTCTCTTAAAACTTTCCACATTTTCAAATAATTTATACTTAAGTTCAAAAATTTCTCGATTTCAAAACTTAATTTTTCATTCCTCAAAATTCTCAAATTTAATTTTTTTTCACAAATCATGCACAATTTCCAAAAACATGAATGCTTCACATAATAAATGCATCACTGATTGAGCCCAAGTTTATCATATAAATTGGCTTCACTTTCATAGCTGTTAATGTACTTTTTGACTCTTAATTCATGATTTATGTGTTTAAATTAGTCCCTTACGATGAGCTTATGTTTTATGCAATTTGTTAGTAAAATTGT
>JAOTAZ010000219.1:13639683-13659359 GCA_025629785.1 Erythroxylum oxycarpum
GCCTATATTGATGACATTATTATATTTTCAAATAAAGATAAAGAAGATCATTTTAAAAAGGTAAAAGAGGTTCTCACTAGATGCCAACATAAAGGACTAATTTTAAGTAAAAAGAAAATTAAATTAACACAACAAAATATCAAATATTTAGGTGTAGAATTTTATAATAGATTCTTAAAATTACAACCTAACATTCTTGAAAAATTACACCATTTTCTTGACACTTTAAAAACATAACTGAAGTTAAAAAATTCCTTGGATTACTAAACTATTTTTCTGATAAAGGATTTTTAAAGATTTAGCTAAAGAAAGAAACAACTCAAACAAGTTACAACTTAAATGTAGTATAAAAACCCAATAGATATGGACAGAAGAAGGCACAACAACGATACGTATATTAAAAAATCTTTGCAAGAATTTACCAGCATTATATAATTATAATGATAAATATACACTACTAGTACAAATTGATGTAAGTACGGGCACATGAGTTGGTTGCCTTTTGGCACAACCTCCTAAGTCAATGAATTATCTCTTTTGTAAATATATCAATAGGACTTTTAATCCCACTAAAAGGAAATATCATATCTATGAAAAGAAAATATTGGCATGTATTAAAACATTAAGAAAATGGAAAGTTGATTTATTACCTGGCGAAATTCATATTCAAACACATTTTTAAGTATTTATGGATTTACTAAATATAATATTAAAACAAATTACAATCATGTTAATTAGATGAAAATTAGAGTTACATCAATATAATTTTCAAATACATTATATAAAATCTTCTGCTAACAGTTTTGCAGATACCTTAACCAGAAAATGGAAGCAGCAATCCTAAGCCTCAAATATTCACTCACCAAAAAGGAAGCAGAATTATTGGATCTTCAACAACAAGTAGGGTCAGTAACAAAAGAGATTAATCAGTTAAGATCAACCATAAATCTTCTTGAAAAACAAAACATCACTGCCGTCTAACAAATTACTCCTCAACAAATTACTCAAACGCTTTTACCCCCTGCCCCTTCAAACATTTAAGCTGAACCTATTCATCCATTACTCAAATTTGAACTATCAATTTCTAAAAAACAAGAAGATTTTAGAGAATCTAAAGTTTATGTTATTTTTAATGGACTAATGGCAAGAATATATGATGAATGACATAAGGATTCTATCTATATTGATGGAAAATCTTCAATCATTCATCAAAGTTATTCAAACCGTTCAGAAGCAGAAAAAGTTTTAGCTGGATTTAGAAATCTTTCATTAAAATCTCACTATAAACAAGTCCTAGAAAAATAGTTATCAAATTCAAGAATGAAAACTTATCAATATGGAAATGATCAATGTTATACCTACAAAAGCACTAAAGAACGAAATGAAAAGAATTACCCCTGAAATTTTCTATGATTGTTTAAAACCGATGACCATATGAATCCAAAATTATCATCTTTTTAGAAATAGATGCATTCATTATTTATGTTTTTTTTAAGTAGCTTAGTGGATACTATTTATTTAATCAATTTAAACAGACTCATTATTTATCTCTTTTTGTAAAGTAATTCAGTGGATACTATTTATTTAATCAATTTAAACAGTGTTGTCGAGTACCAGCTTGATTCACTCTTAAACTTTTGAAACAGAGAGACGATGGATCCTATTGGTGTAAAAAACTGGTTAAGCTATCCTAATTTCCTCTAAGTTGGAAACCTTAAAATCTGGCTCTGAAACTGAAACATGCTTTTGTTTATTAAAAAAAGGGGTTAATTTTATATATATATATAGAGAGAGAGAGAGAGATTCCTAACATGACATTATTAAATTTATTCAAAGCACAGAGATAAAATTAAATGACATTACAAAAAACGGAGTTTTACTCATCCAAGTGTCATTATCATGACGAGTATGTCAGTGTCACTTTCGTTGTATGTAGTACTCTTTAACACTTACATTACAAACAGCAAAAGCAAGAAAGCGCCAACTAGGCAAAGAATCTAGCTTTTTGTTTATTGTTGTGTTGTAGTACTTGGGTCTCTGTAAAACCCCCACTCTCTTAGATCCCACATTTACACTCTGGTCAACTGTTGATTTTTAATGTCGGGGTCGGAGAGATGGTGTGTGGTCACCGGCGGCAGAGGCTTCCTGGCCCGACATTTGGTGGATATGCTCATCCGTCACCAGACGCTCTCCGTTCGCATTGCTGATTTGGGCCCCGCCATCAGGCTAGACTCCGACGAGGAAAATGGCCATCTCGGCGAGGCCTTCAGATCCGGCCGCGCTCAGTATGTGTCGGCGGATCTCCGGGAGAAGGACCAAGTTCTCAAAGGTAATAAGGTTTTATTGTACTCTATCTGTTTGATGAAATGCCAGCTCTAAAGTTGCTTCTTTTTTCTTCTTCTTCAACTCGTGCAGCGATTGAAGGTGCTGAGGTCGTGTTCCACATGGCCGCGCCTGATTCGTCCATCAACAATCACCAACTCCACTATTCGGTCAACGTACTAGGTAGATTTGGTTATTGAAATTTTGCAATCTATTTATGTGCTGTTCTGAATGAGACTTTTGTTTCTGTAGGAACAAAGAATGTTATCGATGCATGTGTGGAGCTAAAAGTTAAGAGACTTATATACACTAGCTCGGCTAGCGTTGTCTTTGATGGGATCCATGAAATCTTGAATGGAGATGAGTCCTTGCCATATCCATCTAAGGTATAAGCTCAGTATAATATGTAATGTGTACAGCACCTGATGCATTAACTCGACTCTTTTCAACTTTTATATTGAGTGAGCTCAATATGTGTAGTTTTCACACAAGTCTTCTCCGTTTCAGACCATTGATTCCTATACAAAAACAAAAGCTGAAGGTGAGGCTGAGATTATCAAGGCAAATGGTACCAAAGGTCTTTTGACTTGTAGCTTGCGTCCAAGCGGAATCTTTGGTCCTGGAGACAAGTTGTTTGTTCCCTCTTTAGCTGCTGCTGGAAAAGCTGGGAATTCTAAGGTATTTGTTGTATTGTGCTTACACATGCAAGAGAGTTTCTAAGAACTGAGTAGCCTACTTCAACATAGGCCTGAAATTAACTTCCATGGCCATCAAAAATGTTTTCTACTTCTCGTGTAGTTCAGCTGCTGACGGGATATGTACTGATTAAATTCCAGGACATTACCCCTGTGTGCTTATCTGCATATCCTGATATGCATTGATGATTTTTTTCGTGTGTTAGTCTGAGATTATTTTTCTTGCTTTGCCTAACATTGACTTGGCAGTTTATAATTGGTGATGGCAACAACATGTTTGATTTCACCTATGTTGAAAATGTGGCACATGCTCACATATGTGCAGAACTAGCTCTAGCATCAGAAGGGGAGGTTTCAGAAAAGGCTGCTGGGCAGGTGCCATCATTTTTTCTACTAAACCAACCTTTGTATATATTTTCATAATGAAGAAAATGAACTTGATATCTGAATTGATTAGTTCTTGTAGTTTACATGCTAATGTAGGGAATCGATTAACTTCTCTTAGCTAAGAGGTTTTTAGATGTTGGCAGGCATATTTCATAACAAATATGGAGCCTATGAAATTCTGGGAGTTCACATCACTTGTACTAGAAGGCCTTGGCTATGAAAGGTATTTTCTTTTTGTTCTAATAACATTAACCTTTTCTTCTCTTGTAGTTAAAGATTGATCCAAGATATTTGTCAAAGTCCTGTTTTTCATGCCGTGTATTTGTGGTCACTCATCCTATTATGCATATTCAAGGTTTGTAAAGGTTGTTATGCGACTCCACACATAGGATCATTTATCTTTTGTTTTTATTTTTCCTTTCTTTTAATCATAAATTTGACTTGCATTTATTTGTCTACAAGTCGCAAATATGATGACACATGTTTATTTTGACCTCTTGCTACTTGCTAAATACTTATTTTTTCCCTTGAAAGATAAGAAGAAAATTTGTTCTACTTTTGCCCTTTACCCACTATGTGTGCATTTTATCTGAACTATCATAGTTTGCAGGCCAAGAATAAAGATCCCTGTCTATGTTATGCTGCCGATATCACGTGTGATAGAGCAAATATACAAGCTATTAGGCCCATATGGGATGAAAATTCCGCAGCTGATACCTTCAAGAGTCAGGCTTCTCTCTTGTAGTAGATCTTTTAGCTGCTCAAAAGCAAAAGATCGACTTGGCTATGAACCCATCATATCGCTTGAGGTTGTCAATTAATAGATGTTTTGTTTACCAAGTGAATTTGAAAAATGAATCACCTGCTATTTTTTTGTAGCTGTATTGATACTTGCTAAAGCTATCTGATGAGATATATTGCTATCATCATGCTGGATAATAAGAGTGTGTTAAGAAGAAAAGAGAAATTCAGTTAGAGGAATAGAACTACTGCAATGTTGATGAAAAGAAAACTAAAAAGAGAAATTCAGTGAGAGGGATAGAACTACTGCAATGTTGATGAAAAGAAACCCAAAAAGAGAAATTCAATGAGAGGGATTGAACTACTGCAATGTTGATGAAAAGAAATCTTCTGTCCCTCCATTTTTCCATAAGTTTTCTTCCTTCTATCGTTATGGATTGTGAGATCCACTTAATATTAGATATGGACTTCTCTTAATCCAGTCTTTAATCTAGAGAACTTAGACTTGTTCTAACTTATAGTTAGGTCCCAAATAGATTCTTCCAGTTTTCTACTGTGACGATTCCTCACCTTTAATCTAAATGTAACACTCACCAAACTGGATGTTCTTGATTTTGATGAACTCCAATCATCACGTAAAGGGATGATCCATGCATGTTATATCTTTGTACCTTATGTATGGTTCAAATTCTCAAATGACATTTCATCTCAATGTATTAGTTTTGAAATATCTGCAGGATGGTTTGAGAAAAACATTAGAGTCATATCCACACCTTAAAGCGGAAAATCAACCAAGAAGGGAAGGGCCGTCTAAAGCTTACATTTTCCTTGGAAGCGGAAGGGGTATGATTCTTTTAGTTTTTCACTTGTATCCATCTAAGCACTTTAAACATGTCTTGATGTGCATGATTCCCCAAGTAGAGCAGTCTGGAAGTAGTGATAGATTAGGCTATTAAATTTTGAATTATATTGGACTATGTACTGCATTTTTTTATTTTTCCATTCATATCTTGTAAGCCTTCAAGTTATGACTTGCATAACACCTGTATACTTGTATGTATGTTTGGCTAGGATAAGAGGTGCATATTTGTAAAAACTGCATTTGTGTTGTGTTCCACTTTGGTTATTAGACTCTAAATATCTAAATGAGCATTGTTTGAACTTTACACAAGAAGGATATAACTAATGTTCCTCTGGTTGTGATTTACAGTTGCTGACATACTACTGTGGAAGGATAGAAAACAGACGTTGACCACATTCACAGTCTTCGTTGCACTATACTACAATTTCATTGCATCACAATCTACTGTCATTGCTGCAGTGTTAAGACTTCTTTTTGTGACTTCGGTCTTCCTGTTCATTCATGGCAGTCTACCAGAGAGAATGTACGCTTGCTTATATTGATGTGTTTCCTTTTGAATATTTGTCTTCTGTTTCTTTCAAAACTATAAGGACTAGTTCCAAGCTCTGTTGCCTGATCAACTGGTAAAAAATTATATGGGTAGGAGATATGCAATGTTTGTCTAGCTGCTACTTTTTACTGGTTTGCAAGGAAAGGAATGAATCATCAATCATAGAACAATATCTATAAAATTTTCTGAGAAATCTTGTAACTTATCTTATGCAAAAGGGACACCCTTTAATTTGCATGCATCATTTCCTACTAATCAGTGGAATTTTTGGGAATGATATTTGATTAATTGCTACCTGAGCTGCAGATTCAGCAAGCTTCTTGATTCTGCCAAATTTCAGTTGTCTTTATCTTCTGATACGGTGAGAAAATGAAAGTTCTTTTATTCTCTAACTTTGAAACATGTCTTTTGTTTGCATGCAGATGTGGATATACGGTTGAAAAAATTCCTTCATCGTACTTTCACTTGTCGGGACAAAGGTCTTACAAAATCGCTTTGTCAGTGGCTTCATCATGGAATGATGCTGTTAGTGTTTTAAGATCTCTTTGCAAGGGCAAAGATTGGGCGCTGTTTCTTAAGGTAATTACTGTTCCCTGAGGACATTCATTCATTGGTCTTGTTTTTAGCAGTTTGGACTAGTCCTGCTGGAATCAGTTGTAAGCCCTTTTATGTGATCCAACAGGTTGCTCTATCGCTATTGGTTCTTAGCTTTACTGGAGCCATTTCCCTTCAAAGTTTATTTGTCATAGGTATCCTTACCAGACATTCGTACTCACTCTCTTTTCATATACATGCATGCTTGTAACCATATAATCAGAATCGGAACTTCTTTTAGATGTACATTGTTGTTTAGCAAGCGAACCTTTGAAAAATTTTGTTAAAGATTTGTGGAAAGAGGTAACATCCTGGGATCCACCAATATTGACCTCATAATATGTAATCTTTAATGTTCCCAGATTAAACGAATTAGGTTTGGACACTAAAAGGTTTTAAAATCCCATGCCTATTAATTGAGAAATCAGTAGTTCATCTACTTAGTTTGCAGTTTTTACGTATCTTTCCTTCGTCCCCGTTTAGTGACTAAGCAAGTTGGTTCCTTTTTTTTTCGTTATTACAGGACTTCCAATTGCTTTTATAGCATTCTCTGTGTATGAGAAACACGAAGAAGCAATTGATGCTAAGCTTTTGGAAGCTCTGTCTTTTGGATGCAAATTGAAATCTGATGTCACCAAAAGAATCTGTCGTTCCAAGAAAGATGATTGATGGCTGGGTATTCAAGGTTTCTTCCATGCCAAGCAGTCTTCATAATTCTAATTTCTTACCTTGAAGTTGTTGGAAAGTAGTTTGGTTATTCATCTAATTGACGTGGTGACATTTGTGCTCCATGATTCTTGTATGTGATCTCACATATGCCATTCCTATAATGATGCCATTGTATAAATTAAGCAACTATAATTTTTGTAATTTGGGCTTAAAGAGGTGAAATTGTTGTTTCTGAGTTATTTTTGCTCTACATTTGCCTCCGAAGTTAGTTATCCATGTTGATGTTTGGTTTGCATGAAGGTTAAGGAAAATGGGAGAGTAACTCTGAATGCAAATTGATTGCTTCAAATGATCGTCTCTTTAAGCTTCTGCTAATGTCACACTGAAACTAATCCAAGTACGTCACATCCATTCCCATTTCCAGTATAGAAAGTATCAACTTCACAGCATCTTAAATTGTTGGCAACTACTTGGTGAAACGGTAATGTTTTGGGCTGACGACCTGTTTGTCCATATGAGGATTGAATCATCTTCTCAGCTAGGCCTGGAAATTTAGGGGCCGGTTGACTTGGTCTGAAATTAACGAAATTATTTTAAATCCATGAAAATTCGGTTGAGGTTGAGAATTTTTTTTAAATTTTAATTTCTTGAAATTCAAGTGGAGTTTGAATTTGAGTTTCTTGGTTTCGTCTCGTCTAAAACTCAATTATATATAAAAAAGAGTTAATTACAAAAACTTTTAAATTTTACTCAATTTTGTAATTATATCTTAAACTTTTAAAAAGTAAATACTCAAACTTTCATTTTTTTTTCTTCTAATTCTATCATAATGTTAACTGTTGCTAATGTGGCTAGTTGTATAAGACAGAAACTTTAAATATTTATACACGTTATACTTAATTAAACTAACAAGATAAGTTTCTTTAAGTTTGTTAATAAAACTACGCCATTTAGGTAAAGAAAAACCCTAATTAAGTTTCCTCAATTTGTTCTCGCACCAAACTCTGTTGCTCCTCTTTCCTCAGTTCGTTCTTTCACTGACCTCAGTTCCTTTTCAAGCCAATCTCCCACCAATCTTTACTCTTCCTTATCTTCGTTGTCCCACCCATCTTCGTTGTCGCACCAATATGCTTTTCCGTATCTTTGTTGTCCCATACCATTATTCACTCCTCTTCGTATTATAAAATTTGGTCCCATGCCATTCTTCGCTCCTCTTGCAATTTTTAGATGTGTCTTGTTTATATTTTTGTCGCGTTTTCTTTTTTATGCGGTTAGATAGTATCATTTGTTGAATCAGTTAGAATAATTCTCTTTTGTAACTAAGTTGCAAGTGTTAGACATATTGTATGAGGATTTATATATCATTTATTCTTTAAATGAGTAATAGGCATATTTATAGACATATTGTAATAGGAGTAAGAATTTATAGATAATTTATTCTTTAATTGTAATTAATCAGTTTTATTATAAGAACAAAGAATGTAGTAATGCGATCAAGTTTGCATAGGAATCATCATATAGGAGTTTAAGGCCAAGTATAATCAGTTTGTTTTTTTAATGGCTAATTTAGTTAAGACGTAAGATCCTTAGCTGCTTGTTTTAAACTATATTCTTATACCTTTTTATGTTAATGAAATTTCTATTTTATTCTGTTAAAAAAACATTTTTGTGATAATTGTATTAAACAAACGAAATGTATAAAATCAGTACATGGGGAATATAAACAAGCTCCAGATGTTCAATGACAATTACAACAACATTTAAACAACCTATATAAGGGGCTAACAAATCCCTTTACATAGGAAGACATGAGAAGATTTATTTATATAACCATCCTTTGGAGTTTTCTCAACTTGATAAGATGATCAATTCTTATTAAACATTTCCAAAATGCAAAAAAGAAGAAGAAGTGAAGATAAGGTGTTGTGGAAATTAGCGTGCTATTAATCCCTTTCGCAATTAATGTGAATAATATAAAAATATAAATAAAACACAAAACAATACTCCAAGATATCACTTAAAATAAGTACTTGTATCATTTTCTATATTATAATTTAGTGATCCAAGTGTTTAATAATCAAATTGGTTTTTTCATTTCTTTTAACTGATTAAATTGAAACTTATAAAGTTAAGTTTATTTTATTTGCAATGAAATGAAGAATTGAGGGAGGAATTATCAAGTCTAATGTTGATTTAATGCACTGCTTGAAATATTTGTTCATTCTATCCAACTCTATATTTTCCTCTAAAAATGTTGCATGTGTTTGTTTAATCTTTTTGTAAATTGAATAAGAGCATAACTTAATGAATTTCACACAAATAAGGTATGCATTGGATATTACGATCAAGAATGTAGACTAGAATGTGATGAATGTCCATTAGGTGTTTATTTACTACTTGAAATATATCAAGTTATATACCTTAAGTAAATTAGGTGTTTAAATGACAATTTAGGATAACTCTAAATAAGTATTCCAAGGTAAAAATAGAGGTTGTCGAACCTGAATAAGTGAAGAAGCATTTCAGATTTTGTTTGATAATTGAAGTGTTTATATGATTTACTTCTTTTTGGTGTTTGTAATTGTCCCCAATTTTCTTTTTTTTTTCTTTTGGAATATGTATCATTATGTACTTAGTCACACTTTCACTTAGCACATTTTATTTATTTTAGACTTTTGTACATATTTCCATTTATAACCATCTTTTTATGTGTTATGTTATATGTCATTATTAAAAATGCCTAATATTTTATAGATGTTGGTAAATTTTGAAATTCATTATATTGGGGTGTTGGAAAGACAAGATAATAAATATGCTGGGGGCAAGATTAAAAAGAAGAAGGATATAAGTGTTGATACTTAGCATGCTAGTCCTAAAAATAGTTTATGAAGATAAAGGACAAAGAGTAATATCTACGTTTTACAAATTTCCTAATGAGTCGATGAGAATCTTGAAGGAGTTGAGCTTATGCCATGATGAGGACATGTTGGCTATGCTCCAACATATGGAAGATTTGAATTATTATAATGTTGAAGTTTACTACGAGTATGGTTGTGAGCATCTTACAACCGATGGTGAAGAATCTGACTCTAATATTTGCAATAAATTTGATGATACTGATGAGCGGTTGTTTGAAATTCAATTAGAGCAAGATGATGACTTCATTATTATGTAGGTTACTGAATCTGGAGATAATTTAGTTGATGACGAGTTACTTGCAACTGATGATGAAGAATATGTTACTATGAGAACAAATGAGAAGAGATGTGTTAAGACTCTACATAGTGGGTTTGAATGCAACAATGTTGTCAATAAGGTTGGAGGTAGTGGAAAGGATTTTAATGAAGAAGGTGATTGTTCCAAATAAACATAAAGACAAGAAGGAAGTTCACATAGTAAAAATAGTGAATATAAGAATAGCGATGATGAAGTTCAATCACAGTTTGTAGTGATGATAACATATTGATTCCAAAGAAGAAATACATTGTCTTTAATCCAAAAGTCGATAAGAAAGGTTTTAAGTTTGAAATTGGAATGAAGTTTAAGGATGAGATGCAATTGAAGGAAGCAATAATAAACTATGAAATTACAAATGAATATGATGTTTCAATGGTGAGATCCAGAGTGAGAATGAAGGCAGTTTGTGAGGCACAATGTCCTTTTTGGGTATATGCTAACTGGATTGGAAATGAGAAAACATTTGCTATAAAGATAGTAGAAAACAAGTACAATTGCAGGAAAGTACAAAAGGAAAAAGTAAGCTAGCAGGAAATGGATAGCAAATGAATTCTTACACAAGTTTAGGAGGAACCCAAATTGGCCTAGTATTAAAATGATGGATGATCTCCATGAAAAATATGCATTACAAGTCACTAAATCTCAACGTTATAGGGCTAACTGGGAAGCTACTACTATGCTTCAAGGATCTATGGAAGATCACTATACTAAGTTATGGTCTTATGGACAAGAGTTACGACAAGCTGACAAAGATAGGTAGTATATTATTCAAATTGAACTTGATGAACAATCCAAAAAACTAATGTTCAAAAGTTTTATATGGGATTTATTGCTTCAAATATAGTTTTATTGGTGGATGCAAGAAAATACTTGGGTTAGATGAGCGCTTTTTGAAGACATTCCTTGGTGGTGCTTTATTAGCTATAGTAGGTCGTGACAGAAACAATAAGATGTTTCTTATATCTTGGGTTGTGATTGAGGAAGAAAATTACAATCATGTCATTAGTTTTTGAGCAATTTTGTAGAATATCTAGACATAAGTGGGAATGCATAGACTTAAGTTAGCAATCAACAGAAGGTAAACTTTAAATATCCATACATGTGATATTCTTTTCTTAATGTGATTTCTTTTCTTCAATTCATGTTACACTTTTTTTTTACAAGGTCTAGTGGATGCATTGAAGAATTTGCTTCCAGAAGTTGAGCATAGAAAATGTGCCCTTTATGTCTATGAAAATTGGTTAAGTGTTCACAAAGGTGACATATATAGGTGTTTATTTTGGCAAGTGGAGAATTGCACAACGGAAGTTGGAAGTTGTTGAGGTAATGGCGTAGTTGAAGGGTATTTCAGTGAAAGCTTATGATGATTTCAAAATTAGTAAACTAGAGACTTTCGTGAAGGCATTTGTCAGCACAAGACTAAAGTGTGCAATAGTTCATAATAATATTTCAAAAACTTTTAATGTATTCATTCATGAAGCTTGTACGAAAAGCTTGATTAGTATGTTAAAAGACATTCGAGTTTCTTTAATGACTTGGATATATGAAAGAAGAGGCATGATGCTCAAATCCACTGATGGTATTTTCCTAAGAGTGAGGAAGAAAATTGAGGTTGCAAAATAGGAAGGAAGGCATTATATGAACAAGACAAATGAGAATTTGAAATTTGAAGTCACAATTTTTATGGACAAGTTCATCATTGATTTACAAGCACGAACTTGTCAATGTAAACTATGGGATTTAATAAGGATTCCATGTAAACATGATGTGTCTTGTATATCATATCAAAGGGAGGATATCAATACGTAAGTCAATCAATGTTACAAGCGTGATTATTATTTGAAGAGTTACCAATAGACTATGGAACCAATTAGTGGTCCTAAATTTTGGCCAAAGACTGAAAATCTTCAGCCAACATTACCTCCATTGATCAAGAAGATGCCTAAAAAACCCAAAAAGGTAAGAAAAAGGGATAAGATTGAAGAACCACGAAATCCCAATAAATTGAGCAAGGTTGAAGTAGTTATGAGATGCCATCATTGTTATGAAATTGGTCACAATATTAAAGGATGCAAAAATTAGAGACAACCTGGAATTGTTAAGTTAGTTAATATTAAGTTTGTGTTTCTCTTCATTTTAGTTGTAGAATAAATGTCTATTTATTCATCACAAAGTATTATTAATATTTTGTTTCTTTTCAATACATATAATGTAGCGAAAAAGAGGCAGACCACCAAAAACTGAAACCCTTTCATCTAACTTTTGTAGTTGTCCACTTCGAAGACCCACACATTCTGTATCTACAGGCTCAAATACTACATCTTTTATATTAAGAAAAGAGAAAAGAATGGTTAGTGAATATTAATTATAATATTTAAGTTATTTTGTCTCTAGGTTATATAACGTTATAATTCCTTTTTTTACAAGTAACTAAAGGATACAAAGTGACATTCGGGGAAGTTAGTAGGAATACCTCTATTATAATAGGTCATTTTAATACATAATTACATTACTTATATGTAATTGTAAGGGAGATAGTAATATTTAACTTTTTTGATTGTTTATGCCTCATAGATGGGTGGAAGTCAATGTCAAGTGCTAGAACCTTCGAATACTAATGCAATAACTACTCAAGCTTCCCAAAATACAACTGGCAATATAACTCAAACTAAGAGGAGGATCAAATTGAGGGAAAAAAGACATGCACCTAGAAAATCTCAAGTTGTAGATGATTGAGAATTTAGATACCAACTTTTGGTTATATTGTAAAATTGTTAAGGTTTAAACAATTTGAATATGGTTTGACTTTGTTTTATAAGTGTTATATTGTAAAATTGCCATGGTTTGAACATTTTGAACATGGTTTGACTTTGTTCTATAAGTGTTATGTTGTAAAATTTCTATGGTTAAATTTTGTTCTATAGTTGTACTTTGCTGTAAAATTATTCTTGCATGATCATAATCTTAAGTGTTTGGGATCTCAAATGTGATGAGAAATATATAGTAGTGTGTGTTTCAGTGGTTGGAAGGAATGGAAGAGTTTGGGTTGGTTTTGCTGGTTGAAGTGCTAGAGAGGCTATGAGGAACATTGTGAACATAGAAATGAAGAAGAACAAAAGCAGGAGTCTTAGCAATTCATGTTAAGTTTGTGATCAAAATCGTTTCTTCAATGTACGAGCTTCTGTGATTCATGATAATCAAATTATAGTTTTGGCAAAGTTTATGTTTTTTTTATTTGATTATCAAATTACAATCCTCTATTCTCTCATTGAAATAAAAGAATATGATATTTAAGTGTGTTTCTCTTTTTGTGTGAATAAAAAGTTTGCCACTCTAGGCACCTGTATTCATAATAGCAGACACCAAAGTTACAACTTAGAAACTAGTTTTGCAATCTTTTTTTAGAGTTTCACTGTAACTTTAGAGGTTGGCATAGAAATGAACCAGATAAGTTAAATTTGGTATATTATTTCTAACAATGTCCTAATATGAAATCTTTTTTAGTAAAAGATAAGGTAGAAACTAAAATTGACAAAATAGTACTTGCATACTTAATTATTTCCTTGTTCTTTCAAAAAAACATATTATTTACAGCTGTAAAAAGAGAAAAATGTTACATTTGCTCTTCTAACTGTTACAATGTCTCCATATTTTTCTTACTTATATTCTACACTTACGCTATAAAATCAATAGGACCTATAAAATAATGATAAAAACAAAAATATTAGACTTATGACAAATTTGCATTATGCAGATAAATTATTACATATACTTACTTCTTGTGAACAACATTGCATCTTCCAAACAAGACTCTTACCCCAACGCACAGAAGATGTTTGACATATTTTATGATAATAACAAACCTTCATTCTCATTTAAAAATATTAATTACCTATAAGACACCTTCAAATTGAATATTGATTAAAGTTTTTTTTATACTAATGGGATTGTTGAAAAACAATAATTGAAATACTTACTTTTGTATTTATTCATTCATAAAAATGTTGAACAATGTTAGGCTTAGCATTTGATATCCATAACTTCATTTTCTCATTATATATATATACATATATACATATACTGAAATGATATATTCTCAATTTTCCAATATTTCCTTCCTCCTTAAAACCTTAATCTAAATAGTATTGATGAGTATATTTGAATTACTACAAGGTCTAGCCAATTTTCCAATATTTCCTTTAAGGATACACTAAAATCTAGGGGTAATTTAGGCTTGGAATGGAATAGTTTAGGACGAGATCCTACCTTTTAAAATTTCCTTCCATATTTGGTTAGTAGTAAAAGGGGCAATAAAGACCATTGATAGATTAAGGTTTCTAAATATGTCCAACATATGTCAACTATATAAAGGGGAAGACAAATAACGAGACACCTATTCTTCAGATGGAGGTTTTCCAAAGGAGTTTAGGTAAAATAAGACCTATGTCATCAACAAAGGATATGTGATGAACTTTAGGATGCGATTGAATGGTTTTTATTAAATGGGAATGCACATGATTGTGGATCAAAATTAAATCATCTCCATACCCATGTATGTTACATATGAACATAGTTAGTTACCCACCATTCTCATACTGTCAAATACATTTAGTGCACAACCTAAAGAAGAATTGAGAAATTATATTTAACAAAAGAGAAAAATAAGAATCTTGTGAAACCCTTATTGAAAAAAACACAAACGACAACATCAAAATTTCTACCTGCTATGCTAGTGAGAAAACACTTTGTCATGAGAAGATGGATAAAAAAAAGTGTGAAATGCTTACTGCAACAAACACAAACCCCATTGACACAGTTTCTAGCTACTATACTGGTACGAGAAGACTCCATCATGCGAAGATCAATTGAAAAAAGGTGTGTGACATCCCAATATGTTTGGGTAACAATCTGAGTGAAATTCCAATTTGCAACTCTACGCATCTTTTCTTTACAGGAACGATTCTATGCTAGAACGAACTCAATGCAATGAGTTTAATTTAGGGTATTTCTTTTCCTAAATGACATAGTATCATTAACGAACTTAATGAAACTTAAATAGTTAGTTTAATTAAGTTTAATGTGTATAACTATTTAAGGTTTAAGGTTTTTGTCTTATATGGTTAGCTATGTCAGCAATTTTAACAGAGATACCAACATTGAGCTAGAATTGAAAGTTTAGGAATTTAATTGTCACTTTTTAAAGTTCGGACTATAATTGAAAATTTGAGTGAAGTTTGATATTTTTTAATAATTAACCCTGTAAAAACTCATATTTAAAATTCGCTAGCTCCTCTCATCTCTTTTTCTTTGATAGTGTTGTTGTTTGTTAACTTTTTTAGATCTCTTAACATATCTTTTCTTTTCTCTTTTGTTTTTCAACTATTTTCTTCCATTTCGTTCACATATTTTTTATTGTTGTTTTATTATTTCTACTAAAAACATTCTCCTCAAGTTTTTCCTCTTTTTTTTTTGCTTTTGTCTTTCAACCAATATGTGAGATTTAATTTTTTGTTTCTCTCATATTTTGATGAGTCACTGCTATAAAGCTCTTTTGTCATATTTTGCTTACAAGTCTTTTTAGTTTGATTATTTTATTAAAAAGATTTTGAAGCTTTTGATAGTCACTCGTAGAAGGTATCTCTCTATGTTTTTAAGTTTACATTTTTCTTGTTGTCTTGCAATGAGAAGAGAAGATATAATGAAGTGGGTATCTTTTAGGAGAGGGAGACCCTTGATATGGATTAAGAATATATAAATTTGAAGATGAAGAGGGTTTATCGATAAATACAATAGAGAAGGGTTGATGAGTTAAGATTAGGTCGAGTCAAGTTAGGATCGAGATTGGTTCAGTCTGAATCTGCTGGGGCTAGACGCTGCTGCTAGGATCCATGGGATTGGTTGACTTTGGCTGGAGAATTCCTGCAAAACAATAAGGCACACCGGGGGTTGACTGCCGGTAGGCCCCTCCGACGTTCAAATTAGTCTTTTGTGAGGGTTTTGGCGGCTAGTGAATAAAGAATAATAGGGTTTTTCGAAATCGTACCTGTCTTATGGTGAGTTAGCACCTTATATAGGAAGAGATACCTGCTAAGTTTAGGTCTCCACTTAAGCATGGGAGGTCACCATCTGTGGATGGGCCGTCTGCGCCTGGGCCTGAGTCTGGGCGTAGCACGACCGTCCCAACCATAAGCCCCCTACTTCTTGAGTCTAATCATGGAGAAGGGTCGAAGGAGTACATAAAGACTGTACGCCCCATTCGCGTGACAGATCGTGATAGGCCTGATCGATCGGACATCGTTGCTTAGTGCATGATAGGTCGGGATAAGGTCGACCAATCGAACGTAGAGATAAGGTCGACCGATCGAACGTAGAGATAAGGTTGACTGATCGAGCGTAAGGTAGGATCGATCGATTGAGCGTATATACCTAATAAAAGCACTGAGTTTAATCATTACTTACGACGCATATCCACTGGTGGATTTTCAAATGAAGTGTCTTTTAACTGCTGCACAGCTGTCATCATTTGAAATGAAGTGTCCTTTTAACCACTGTGCAGCTGTCACACATGTCCTTTCAACTGCTGCGCCGCTTTAGGTAATTATAACCCTAATTCACACAGCTCGGATTTTGCCACATATCCAACTTCAATTGAAAACGCTTGTTCATCTGACCTTGAGCTTCGTTATAAAATCTTGGAATTGACACATTTCTTCACTTTCTGCGTGTTCAACTCTTCGATTTTTGCTCTCTCTATCCTTTATCTTTTGCTTGCAGTCATCGGAGTTTCTTTTCACCGTCGTCCAAATCTCAAACTTCCATCACTATAATAGGTACGTCCTTTTTCCTTTCTTCATCTTATAAATTTTTGTTTTGCAATCATGTCGTCGACTAGTCCTAGAGGTGAGATTAGTCCTAGGGATGAAACCGTCGAAAGTGCCTTACAAATAGTTAGGCCGCTTGAAATAACGGCGGAAGCGGTGTAAGTGCCAGAGGTGAGACCAAATGAGTGGGTTGTGGTGAGTGATCGGAAAGATGGGCAGATCGTTGAAGTGTCGCTGTGCGATCCATCGACGATGACCGAGAAGGAATTGAACCAATCGGTTATCAAGAATAATATCCCTGCATCCTGGGGACCCAGATTGGCCTCCAAGAATGAACGGATTCATAGCAATCTGGGAGGATACTTTGCTGTTTCAGACAACGTTTTCTCGGTCGGCGGCATGAAGCTTTCGTATGCCCCAATCATTGATGAGGTGTGCTGTGCCTACCAATTAAGGTTGAGCCAAATTTCTCTGAATGACTGGAGATTTATTAACGGTTTGGCCTTGCTACGCCATCATTTTGGGTGTACCCCATTGGTCAATATCCGGCGCCACTTTTTGAGAATGAACCAGAGTTCAAGTGCCGGGGCCGGGGTCTCTCATCTTCAGTATAGAGATGCACGCTATCGCCCGGCTGGAACAGCTTCAAAAGTACAAGCTTGGAGGACGAAGTACTTCTTTGTGAGGCCTTCGGGATCTTCTTTTAAATCCTGATAGTGGAGATATCTTCTAGTCGAGCGATGGAATGACGCTTCGAGTTTGTCCCTTACTAGGGTGGAGTGGGGGGTGATCGATTGCATTAAAGCGCTCGGTCGGTACGACTTCGATCGACTTATTATGGGGTATCGTGGAGGGGCATTGGTCAATGCGTTTTTACTAGACCCCCACATCAAATTAACGGGCTAGGAGAAGAAATTGCCCCTTCTGGTTGACTCATCATAGTTTAACTACTTACTGCATGTACAAGTACTATTTTCGATTTCTGACCTACTTGTATAATTGTGCAGCTATGGCCAAGCTCTAGGGTTTCGCCGGGTCCTCCAATCCCCCCAAATCCAAAGGCCAGCCAAAGGGCCTAGGACTTCCTTGACGGCAAAGGGGAGAAGCAAGAAGGGGGAGGTCAGCGAGGGTATCGCTCAGCCCTTTGTACCTGAGCAGTCCATACCGCCCGCTATAGCGCTTGCTCTATCGATTGTTCTTGAGTAGTCTACAACATTGTCGGCCCCATTGGTAAATGAGGACCGAGTTGTCGTGGAGGAAGAGGAGGAGGAAGTGGAAAGACCCCTTAAGAGAAGGAAATCCTCTCGAAATCCTGAGCAATCGTCCACCCATGTGGACAAGGGTAAAAAGAAAGAGCAAGTGCCCCGGTCGGACAGAAGTAAGAGGAAAGAACAAGGGCCTAGCTCTAGAAAATGGGTGTCCACAATCAGTCTGGACAAGACTGCGTTGCTTAGGAACATCGATGTGGCCCTCCATATCACTCAGAAGATCGCTCCCCCTGAAGATGAGAAGTTTATTGATTCGTTGAATAATTGGGAGATGTCGGTCAGTCTCGTACGTGGCTGTGCCAAGGATCTAGCATTCACCTTTGCGATGCATCAGTGCATCAATCAGGTTGATGAAATTAACCGATCGTTGGACCGGGAGGTTAAGAATCTTTTTGAGCAGGTCAATATTTTGAGAGCTGAGCTTTCCGAGACAAAGGAGGCGAAAGACGTTTTGCGAGCTCAGCTCTCTTCATTCGAGGAGGAGAAAAGTGTGTGGGAGGAAGAGAAGAGCGTCTTGAGAGCTCAACTCACTTGGGGGGAGGAGGAGAAGAGCAGAGTGGCTGCTTCCAGGGATGAGTTGGAAAGCAAGTGCCAAGCGTTGCGAAAGGAAGTGCTCAATGCCAACGCTGAGGCAAAAATGGAGAAGGAGCTCCATTTAAAAGTCCTCCATGACTGTCACGAGGCGGTGATGGATAAAATAAAGGCTGATGGGAAGCTACTAGAGCTACAAGGCTCCGTCAAAGAGCAAAGGGTCGAAGCGATCAAGTGATGGAAAGAGCGGCACTTATTCGAGGAGTGCAAGGAGTTTGCTTGCAACTTGGCTCTTTCCATCTTGTGAAATTGCCACAGCATTTGCATTCCTAACGGGTCAGACGGTCCTTCATTCGAGGATTATGCCGAGCTGATGCTTCCCTGTGAGCTCGGCCTTTCACTCGAGGAGGTGAGGGAGATAGCTGAGCAGGAAAAAGAGACATTACCCAATGAGATGTTGGACCTCGGTTCAGATGAGGAAGAGGAGCGAACTCGTGGGGGTGTTTCTCCTGTTACTCCCTCAGGCCCTGACCCCGTCGACCCCGAGGCTACTTTTGTCGATCTGGTTGCTGGCTCTTCCCCTCCTTCCAAGGGATGAATCTGAACTCTTTTCCTTCAAAGCTCATCTAGTCGGGCTTGTGACCAGAATGAAGATATAATGAAATGAAATTCTTTCTATCCTTCTTTGTCTTTTTAATTCCGTAAATGAAGCTTTAAACTGTCATTAGCTTTGTATAAGAGATTGCCTTTTCGAATAGCACGTAGCGAACTAGCGTGTTCTGTTGGACCCCGAACTTTTGGTGAAAATTAGAAATATTACAATGATTTTAAATGAGTGTTTTTAAATATGAAGTGTGTTATACTTGTAATTGTGCCTTAAGAAAAATTAATGAGAAAAGAAGTTATCAGTTTTGATGTTTTCAAAAATTGAGTAAATTTGTATGAGTTATGAGAGTTAAGTGAATGAGTTCTTTGAAATGAAGTTAAATAGCAAGAATT
>JAOTAZ010000219.1:13671948-13682183 GCA_025629785.1 Erythroxylum oxycarpum
TATTTAGGTTTGAGTTTGCATACAGACACATGGATCCTGGCTTTCGGGAAGGTCCCGGTAACAAAAATTTTTGTTTTTCGCACTTGGTACATATGATTTACACCCCCGGGATTTTCTTACATCTATGTGCACATAGTCTGATAATATACCCTATCAGCTGGGTATTCCGAGAACTCATCAATATTGGTTAACAAGAAATAGGATTCATCAAAGAATCGCAATTCAATAGGTTCAACACAATAAGGTAACCAGAGATGGTTCAATCTAGCATACAACATGCTAGACTCAACTAAATGGAGTCCTATGTCAAATAAGTCATATGCGTTCAAGAACAATTCAACAAGCCGCAAGATTAAAGAAAGGATTACTACACAAGTATAGTATTATGATTATACTCACCTCAACTATCTCAGAAATTCTAATTTCTTTCTACCTTTCTTGAACTTGCGATGTACTAGGTACGACGTCTAGTTCTATTCCTTGTCGACTTTCATAAGCTACTGGATAACATACATGAAAATACATAAACCCTCATTAGACATTCTCATACAAACCTCATAGCTTAATGTTATACAAAACTGCATAAGTCCTATTCGTGATGGCATAACTTTTTATACATAAGTCCAATGTTTTTCAAACTTTCCAAACATTTAGTTAACACATAAATTCACATTTCGTCTTTTATGACCATGTCCTAATTCAGTCACTAAGGAGATCCAAATCTCCCATTTATAATCAGGCTTAACATGCAGTCATTAGTCGGACCTTTCCCAACTCAAAACCTTATAACTAATTCATTTATCATCCACTTAAGTTTATTCTAAGTTTCATTTTCAATAGACTCATACGGCTATCACATATCCAAATACAGCTCAAAAATGATGCAAATTGGATGTATTGTGATTTTTACAAACCTGACCTGTTTCTGCTCTCTTCTATCACTCGTACGAGGCCGATTTCAGACCAAACATGACAATCGTTGTAAAGGCTCTTCAGCCACTTTTCAACTCAAAACTAGCAGGGGCCAGATGCTAATGCGTGACTTACAAACTTTCACCAAAGTACCAGGCATTTCTAGAATGTAACTCTTTCTTTCAATCTTTATTCGATCTTTTCTGTAATGGACTTGACCAAGAGGTTGGAATAATACTGTTAGTATATAAGATTGCCAATTAACCGTATTTACCACTGAGAAAACCAACTTTATGTACTTTTATCACTTCCCTAGACAAGACATTCATCTACTCCCACGCCCCTTTATTATTAAAGTTCAATCTGCAAATGCCTGTTATCGTCAATGTTGCAGATACCGTACCGGATTAGATTTTGGTACGGTAGTGTACTAGTATTGGTCAATATCAAGTACTATTTTGAGTAATGTTTTAAATTTATAAAATAGTCCCTGATTTTTTCTAGAAATTGTAAAATAGTTCATTGTCATATTGCAAATTGTATTGTATACTATATAAGTGTACAACTTTGTTTCAAAAAATCGTAATAATAAATAATATCTACAATTAATATGAAAAAGACAATTATTATCATCCAAATATAAATTTAAGAAGAATATAAAGTATTTAAATATTAGAATTTTACCATATAATAAATAATTACACCAAAATATCCAATAAAAATAATAAATATCCTTAACTCTCCAATAATTACAATTTACGTGGTGTGGAACCAACCAAATAGAAGTAAAACTTGTAACAAAAATATTTACAATTACATTACATATATAAAATTTAGCATATACATTAAATATAAGTAAAATTAAAAGAAAAGAAAAAACAAAAACAAAAAACTAGAACTTCATTCAATCGTTTACGAGAGGATACCCTCTATAACTACACCAACCATAGTTATCATTTGGTACAAAATACTCATCATTGAGAGGAGCCTCATCATTATCATCATTCAAATTTAATGTACCAAATGACATGTCAATGCTTTCCTAATCAAGATTATCTTCTAAGTCATTTACATTTATCAAATTTGATTCTTCAGAAACTCAATCCGCTAAAAGATTGATATTATCAATAGAAATTGAATCTGTTTAACTACTTATACTATTAAGACTCCTAGTAAACAATAAATTTTAATTATTAGAAAATTATAATAAATTATATCGAAATCAATAATGATAATAACATACATTTTTCGAAGCTTTAAATTGTAACGAACAAACACTAAGTCATTCAATCTCTTGTGCTCCAATAAATCATAAAATCAGTGTTTATACTGCTTTAATGGCATTTCCAGGCTACAATACATCATTTTGCAAAATCCCCAAATTACACAAGATACTTGAAAGATAATTGCTCAAAATGCAATTACAGCTCTGTTTTACATAAACTATTCCAAAACACAACAAAACATGCAAATTTGGATTTATGCCTTGATTCATTTTCACTTGATCTCTTGCTCATCACCTAGAGATGGAACGGAGAAGGGGTGAGCTTAATAGTTCGTGGGTAATAGGTTTATAACAAATAACAAGCAAAACCATTGAAATAATTATTTCGATTATAAAATTTCACCTTGTAAAAATCCATGTAACAAATATTTTCCAATATCACATATTACCAATAAATTCATAAATATCATGAATCATGCCTTCATCAAACTTGTCACAATCATAAACACATAAACACATCAGAAATGGTTTGGGTAGGTCCATATTCACGATGCTCTACACATTCCCATATAATGGTCCTGTGTAGCCGCAAACTTGAGGGAGTCATTGAAGGAGCTCTGTGCCACTAGCAGGCAAGCGAGAGAAGCCTATGTTTGAGTCAACGTGCACGTGACGGTTCTTGAGGCACTACAACAAACCCACATAACATGAAATTCATGAATTGAAAACAGATTGCCCAAATGGCAAAATTTCACAAACTTGTTTTTCATGAGCATGCAATTTTTCAAAAACCCTTTTCATGTAGCAATTCACAATTCATCATCACTCATTTCATCATTAAAATTCACATATCAAACACATAGCAATTTCTCACATCAGTTACAAGCAATAAAATCAACATTTATGAAGTAATTAAAATCATTTTATTCACTTGATTCAAAAGAAAACATTTATGGCTCATTACTCAAATTATAAACATGAAACCCACCTTGGACTTCCTTGCTTATACTTATTCAAATGCCTCCTCTCTTACTCCTCTTGCCTCTCTTGATTTCCGTCATCAAAGGCAAAATTTTCATTTAATAGGGATCCAATTGGACAACCTAAAGAAACATATTCATAAAATTGATCTTAGAAAACTTAAACCCATACCATTCTTAAGCCATAAGAACCAAAATCTATATAAAAATTCAACAAGTCAAAAAAACTCTTACCTTAATCCTTCACCAAATAAGGAGTTTCTTGGCTTGAATGGAAGCTCTCATCCTCCTCTTCCTTTTTCCTTCTTGAATCAACTCAAAATCACTCTTGAGAGCCAAGAAAAATCAAACCATAGCATGGCTTTCTTTCTTTTCCTCTCCTCTTCTCCACCGAAATCTCCTTCTTCTCTCTTCTCTTGGTTTCTTCTCCCAATTTCGTGCTCCTCCCTCCTCTTAACAAGCAAGACCACCTTTTATTGCAATCATGTCATTAATAAGTGAGAAATGACCCTTATACCCTTCCTTATAAGCCTTGTAACTTAAAAGATTAGGTGACTTGCCAATTTTGCCCCTTATGCAATATTACCACCTTAATACTATAATTCAATCAACTTATGTCGTATAATCTTACTCACATTAACATGCTAATTAACTCCACAAAAATAAAATAATTAATCTAGCAAGACCTCAAAATTATTTAAATCATGATTAACTCCTTCAAAAAATCAAGACCATTTCTAATCATGCAATTGAAGGAATTTGCTAGCACTTCCTTCGAGAAAAATGTTTCTCATTGTCTTAATCTTCTAATGACATCAAAATCATTTTATTTGCTTCCATATTCCAAAAGTTATACCTCAAACATTTCGGACTATTTTTATACTAAAACATTATTCTGTGCTCAACTTCCATCCCAAGATTGAAATTCTTAGAGACTAAATCAAAACTCGATTTTATCAGACAATTTGTAGCCCTATATCCCTAGTTTACTCCAAATTAAAAATCATCTCATTTGGATAACTAGAGATCAAGTTATGGCTAAAATACCAAAGCATACTCAATGAACATGCTTCAACTAAATTTTCCAACTTTTAACTTCCAACATTTCACATATAAACCATCTTGTATATAAACCATCTTTTCTATTTCATTTCAAATTCAAGAATTCTCCTTTTATCCACACATGAATAATCGCCAACAAATCCTCAATTAATCGAAAAGTTCGGGGTCCAACAAATTCTGGATTGGTTGAGGATATATGTGTGTGTGTGTGTATGTATACGGGAAAAGAAATAGTATATGAATGGATATAACAGATAAAGATTCAGTGTAATTGTATCGGTGGATGTATTCTTGAATATAAAATCGAAATTGCAATCTGGTGATATGTCCTCGAATGTGATATAAAGGTGAATACACTGTTATGGATTGTTTGAGGAAAAATAAGGATATAAGTAGAAATAATGAGATGAAAGTGTATAAGCCAAGTTGATATGACCTTGAAAGGTTGCACTTGGACTTAAAATGGTTGTGTGATTATCGATACAAGAGTTATGATTTAATATGGGAATAAAAATGTGAGATGAAACAAATGACAAGTGGAAGATGAGACAACGATAGTGATATATGAAAAAGTTGTTAAGTTTAAGTTGATTTGCCATTGCGAGTGCACATCTAATAGTGGGATCACCATGATAAGTGAAACTATTAAGCTTATGTGAATAATATGCGTGGAGATGATATAGGAAGTAATCGGTAACTTATTGAATAAGTGCCAATCATAGTTCCAATAGTTCAAAGTTCAAGATGGGCTAGAGTAAGACGTGAGAGTACTTGCAGTGATCGATTGGAAAGAAATCGAGACTGTTAATGTTGTTAACATATGTGATGAAATTGAGGAAAAAGAAGGACATGATTTTGGCACAATCCCCGCGATTGAAGATTGGTACCAAAGGAGAAGAGTTATCTAGAATTGAATAGGATTAAAGTATCCTTAGTATAAGCTACTAATTGGGGAATCGATGTAAATACATCTCTAGATAAGATGTAATGGTTTTGGTGATATTTGCCTAGGTAATAGAGTAAATGAAATTGTTTAGTGCCTCACCGCGTTTCATTACAACGGATGTTCTGATCATGTAAGCTATGACATAAATTGATCCTTTTGGGATAGTATGTATAGTTGAAATTGACCTTTTTGAGATACTAAGAATGACTGATAAGTAATTATAGAAAATAGTAGATTTATAAGGATTTTATTAACAATATCGATGCTTGTAGCAAAAAAATCTTTTTTTAAAGAAGAATTCCCCTAAATTGAGCTAAGTTGATCAGTCGATTTAATTTAAGAGTGATCAATGAAGAAACAAATCAGAAACGAGTGTGTAATCAATCAAAAGTGAATAATGGAATCATATCCCAAGTGGAGACTCAGGCATAGGAAGTGGAATACGCTATTGAGAGTGCATGCATTTTGTTCAATGTAAAGTATCCAACTACATAAGTAGATTGTAAATTCAAGGTGACACTAATGCAAATGTGAGGAAAATATAGGTCAACACTACATTCGATGTAAATATGTTTAGGAGATCCCAAATTGAATTTGAAGAGGTGATGCCAACAAGCAAAGTGAAGTATTCAAATAAATTGAAATGTGTGGAGGAACTATTATGATTGAATAGGCATTTGAATAAGTAGATGTGAATTAAAGGAAATGGAATGAAAGGAGAAAATCCTTAGAGACAAGAAGTCAAGTGGGAGACTAAAAATGACATGAGATAAAAATTCCTTACTTAAGGAATTGCAAGAATTAATTACGGACACAAGGAAAAAATTTTTAAATGATATCAGTTGGAGTTAATAATGTCCCAGTAGAGAGTGTTTGAAAAGTAAAAAGGGGCCTTTTGAATATTTGAGGAATATGACATTAATGATAAGCATACCATTTAAATTTAGAGATTTTGCAGTATATAACAGAAAGGTGGTCTTTCACCCTTACATTGAGATGAAGAGGGCCTAAAATGGTATAAGGCCATAGTAAAAGTGAGATACTGTTAGTGAGTAAGATGAATCTGAAATAAGAGTAAAGTGACTTATGAAAGATAGATGGGTTAAGTAGATCAACACCAGGCAGATGGAATATAGTGAAATGGACATAAGAGTTGAATGTATTAGCACGGAAGAGCAGTGAATTGTTAAAGGAGAGATGAAGTGTTTTTGTGAGTACCGCCTTGGCAAGGTCTGTTCAGGTTAGGAGAAAGGATATGTTGGGACCCGACCACGGAAGCCGGACCCCAACCAAAAAACAAAAACAAAATCGATCGAATCGACTCGGAAGGCATAAACCAAACAATGGTATCGAAGCAAATAAATCAAAAGGAAATGTATCAAAAACAAACCGAAGGCTCGGAATCGAAGAGAAATCCAAAGCGAAACAAATTGACACAAATTTTTGACATCCGCAAATAAACTATCATGCTGTGACACAACAAAAGGGTTGCGTTGGAAACCTTAAGACTATCGATCTAAACTAATCCAAATCTGTGTACATTTTTTTCATTCTTATTCATCTTTATCGAATGCATCAATCAAAGTGACTTTAATATCCAATTAAAATCGTTCACAATTGAACTCCAATTCACTTGATTCTTGAACATACTCATTTCGTCAAAATCTAACATATCTCATAAATCATCAATATAATCAAATTCCTAAATTTGCCATAACCCGATTTTATAAAAAATCGGGCAGCATAACGACTATATTTTATACAGCCCAAAAAATCTGTAAAAGATAAAACACTTCTATAAACCAAACCCATTCGCACAAAGTCATCGGACCTCTCGTCCGGAATCCCAACATCAGCAGAACACACACCTACAGCTAACACTTCGTAAATCTCAATCACAATTCAGTATCCTCGGACCTTCCGTCCGGAATCCAATATACTCAATCATCAGTCAGTATCCAATCTCAATCACATTCACATTCATATCCCATCACAACAATTCAAATACACAAGTCCATAATGAACTTATATATTCTGATTCCGTAATCATACATAATCTCAATTCCATACATAAATCCCTAATTTATATACGTCAAGAATTAAAAGCTTAAGAACATAAATGGCTTTCCAAGCCATACACGAATTCAATACTAAATCAATCTTTACACATAATACAAAATCATATAAAAATCGAACTGAAGTTCTGATCGTCCTTCATCCAATCTCCTGCTCGTAAACCTGGAGATGGGGATGAAAGGGGGGTGAGCTGAAAAGCTCGTGGATAATATATTTATAAATCGAAGACTAAGCGAAAAAATAATCTTTTAAAAACTTTTGTCATTTTATAAAATTGTCACCGCTGAAAAACCCTCAATTTCTTAGTTCTCAAAATTTCTCGATTTTCCAAATCATTCATAAACCCTTTTCAAACGTTTCACGATTGAAAAACTCAAATACTTACTTCTCAAAATTCTCACTTTTCCCCATTACAGGAGCTATTTCAAATTCTGAAAATCTCAATTTCTTTCAAATTCCATGAACAAATTTTCAATTCATGCAATGCATCACACTAAGAAACGAAACCAAAAGCACATAACAATATCAGAATTACCAAACACTCAATTCATCACATAAGGTATAACATGAGAGTTTATATCAATCAAACACATATTATGCATCAAGCACAATTAAAGAATGGAATGCACACAATTGGCTCGAGAGTTCCATAAACACGACGGAAACCGAAGTTTACCGTAAACACGACGAGTCCATTTTCGGATCTCGTAGGCCACAAGCGGGCAGCCGGGAGAAGGCTTAGAGGGGTCAACGTGCACGTGACTTAACGATATAGGTTCTCTCTCGCCCAATCACAATCACATAATCACATTTTCGTATTTAGAAATCGAATTGCCCGAAGGCACATTTCGAAAACTTGATTCTCAGATCGTGTCATACTAGACACATTAACATTTGTAATTTCACGCAGCAATTCACATGCAATCTCGATTCATACATCAATCAATCACAATCAAAAATCATATCGACCATGCATAACAAAGTATGCAACAATTCACAATTCAATTCAAATGGAATATCCCTCAAATCATTTTAAAACAATGAAAAACCACTTTGTATCAATTTTGCAGAAAATTTAGTTCAAAAATCTTTTCTTTCACAATCTTGATTTTTCGAAAATCAACACGGAACTTATAATTCAAAATATAAATACATTACCCACCTCGAATCGATGCTAGAAGCTTGTCCCTAGCTTCAATTTGACCATTGTTTCTTTCTTTCTTCCACTTGAAATTTACCTAAACCACAAATACCCAAATTCAACATCATAAATACATAATCCTCAAAATTAACTATAGGGAACCCCATTCCAACATATTTCCAAGTTATCTAAACCAACAATTTCCAAAAACCCCAAATTATAAAATTGGGCATAAACCCTAATTTCCAAATATCCAAAATTGAACCACCATCTTAGCATAATCATCACAATTAACTTCATAATCCACAAACCCATGTCAATCTTAAGCTATTTAAACCAAAAATCTTGTCAAAATCAAAGATTCAAAAATCACCTCTTACCTTCATCTTCTCCATTTTCGAATTTTCCTAGCTTATCTTGGAGCTCTCAGGCTCCCCCATCTATTTCTCTCTTGGATCGGCACCAGAATCCTTCTTGAAATCTCATAAAATCAAAAACCCTAACTGTTTCCCTCTCTTTTTCCTCCATCGCCGAAGCTCTCTTTCTTCTCTCTTATTTCCTTTCTTTTCTTTTGTTTCCTCTCTTCTGGAAATTTCTAAGTCTCTTCACTGTCGTGCATCACTGCTTCTTTTATACTGAACCCACTCTTCTTATTTACCATCTTGCCATTAATGAATGAGCAATGATATCTTAACTCCAAAATTTCCAATCTCCTGCTCCTTATTTTGTCTTTAAAACTGATATCTTAACTCCAAAATTTCGATTAGGTAAATGAGGGAATTTGAAAAAACTTTCTTCTAGAAAAATGTTCCTCTCAATCATACGAATCCAACGCCACTGACTGCGCTCAATTCGGATCAGAAATGAAGAAGTTATGGCCAAAATACTTTCAGGCCAAAACAACCTCGAGACTACACACTATACCTAACTTCCGATCCGGATTTGGCAATCTTAGAGGCAGAATCTAGATCAGTTTTCTTCATAACATTTGTAGCCTCATGTATCTAGTTTAATTTTCAAGTTGAATCACCTCATTCAGAGCTCTATAGCTCAAGTTATCGTCAAAATACCGATCGATGTTCACTAAAACTAAACTCTACACTGAACTTCACACCAAACATCGAACGCCCTAGGGGCTGAATCTCGATCGGGTTTCTTCATAACATTTGTAGCCCTATGACTCTAGTTTAATTTTCAAGTTAAATCAGGTCGATTAGAGCTCTATAGCTCAAGTTATCCTCAAAATACCAAACACTATTCATACTTTTACAACCGATCAGCTCACTTTGATCTAATCAACCTTTTTCAATTTAATTCGAAAACTGATCAATATTATGTGGGAAGATAGAAAAATGTCTTAGGAATCTAACGCTTTAAAAATTACATCGATCGGATGTCGAACGAAGAAGATATGCTCAAAATAGTGGAGGGAGGTCGGGTCGACCGATCGCCCAGCCGAGCGGCCGCGCGCGCTGGGCGCGCATCGGTCGCCCGCATGGGCGATCGGCCAGTGCCCACGCACAGGCGCTCGACCCTCCTAACTGATCCGACCTCCAAACTTCAAACGCTCATAACTTTTAACTCCGAACTCCAAATTGGACAAAATTAGTATCTATTTCATAGAGAAAAGACCGATCTACAATTTTCAAGAAGGACTCAAAGTCAAAATCGTTCTCTAAAAGGGTCAAAAAGGCACTCAAAAGTGACTGGTCGGACGGTCTCACACTAAACAGCATTAGAACTTCCAAAAATCATAACTTTCTACTCCCTTATCCAAAAATTTCGTACTTTATATCACCGGAAAGATAAAATCAAACTCTACAATATTCATGAAGAACTCACAAATCAATTTAGCCTCTAGCTAAGTCAATTTCTCGATCAAAGTTTCTGCCC
>JAOTAZ010000219.1:13692177-13702640 GCA_025629785.1 Erythroxylum oxycarpum
TTGCATGAGGAATAGTTTCCTAGAAAGGGAAAACTATATGGTTTTGATTAGTATGAGAATGGATTTAAGATGAATAATAATAAGAAAAGGAAAAAGAAATTATACCGGATTTATCGAATTTCGCATAGTTTGAGTCTAAGATAGCCAACGCGACGTTTTTCTTCGATACTTATATTTGGATGTCTGATCCGTTTTCGTTTTGTTTCAGTATTCGTTTCGCTTCTATTTGTATCCGTTTCGCTCTGTTCGATTCGTTCGCTCCATTTTCCATTTTGATTATGTTATTGTTTATCACTTTATGTTTCCGCGTCGGAATTCGCATTCCGTTTCCGGTTCGATTCAATTTTGGATTCTTTGTTTTCTCTTTCGATTTCGATTTCGTTCATGTCGCTTCCGCACTTCGTTTTTCATTTTCTGTGATTTCGTAAATCTGTTCCTTCGATTTCGTTCGTTTGATTCACTCCGTTCTTCGTTTCTATTTTTAGCTTTCCGGTTAGGAGCCGGTCTCGAGATCGGGTTCCAACATATATGGTATCAAAGCAAGAAGAGTTAGTAAGAAATCATGTTTATGTTTGAGTTTTCGGATAAGTAGTTGGGTTTTGGAAACGGGATCCAACAGTCGAACTTAGGTCCGAGGATTATGAAATTCTGACTGTGTTTTGTACATGATTGTGATATGTGGTAAATTCTGAATTGATGCATTTCATAAAATGCATGCTCAGATAAAGACGTTGTAACTGGAGTGGACAATATCAAGCACTTGCACATAGAGCTTTGCTCCGTGATATATGATTTGACACGTAAAGTTATGCTCGTGATATATGTTTTTGACTGAGCCTAATGGGCCAGTATTTGTATATGTGATAGACACACGGTCACAAAATTAATAACGAATGTGGAGTATCATATGCATTTGTATGTGTTTATATGTGATCTGATTCACATTGATAAAATGATGTGCCATGACAGTGTGAGTATTTGAAATATTCATGTTCTGTATGTAATTTGTGCATGTGAATCCAGTGAAATCATCAATGATGGTTCACTCATTGAGTTCGCAAAACTCATAAAAATTGCAACGTGATTTTTCAGGTACGAGACAGGAGACTCAGTGTTTATTCTAGATTAGAAGAACGTTTTGGACTAAGTTATAGCTCAGAGGTTTGTCAGCTGACGTCAGAGAGTTATAGCTTTTATTTTGTAGTTTTTGCTAGAATCAGTATAAGGTTTTGTAAATATTTGTTTAATGGAGATAGTGTAGATTTTGTGAATGAATGCAATGAATGGTTTCAAAATTTGATGATTTCTGATTATGATAAATGATGCCATATGTAAGCTGGATTTGTTTTGCTCTAACATGCCATTATCATAGGATATGTACTATTCTTGAATGTTTGGGTATGTACCTTGTGGTAGTGGGATGTTGCACAAAATGCCGAGATCTAGGTATGTTTACCATTCCTTGCAAAATTGGGAATATGGTGATCAATAAAGCCATGTTGGATTTGGGTGCTTGGATTAATATGATGCCTCATTCGATTTATGATTCTTTAAATTTCGGTCCGTTGAAAGAAACGAGTGTAGTCATACAACTAGCTGACTGCACTAATGCTTATCTTGATGGTGTGCTTGAGGATGTTTTGGTGTAGGTGAATAAGTTAGTGTTTCCTGCAGATTTCTATGTTGTGGTTGAGGATGTTTTGGTGCAGGTGAATAAGTTAGTGTTTCCTACAGATTTCTATATTATGGATATGAATGATGACACCTCATATAATCTGATACCTATTTTATTAGGGAGACCGTTTCTTAATATGACTCAAACTAAGATAGATGTTCTTAAAGGCACTCACAATGGAATTTGAAATGGAATTTGATGGGGAGGTGATTCATTTCAATATTTTTGATGCTATAAAACATCCTCCTAATGATCAATGTGTTTTTTGTTGTTGATGTGATTGATCCTTTGGTGTAGGGAATGTTTAAATTAAGTTGTAGGGACCATTAGGAAATGGTTTTAACTAAAGCTATGGAAGCAGAAGCCAACACTGATGTTGAGATAGGATAAGAGCTTATGGAAATGACAGGCATCTTGGACTCATTGGAGATCAAGATCTCCAAAAAGGTATGATTTAACTTTTATACAACTACCTAAAGTTCACTAAAAGTTGTTACCTTCTAATGTAGCCACTCCCTACACATATGAAGTATGCGTATTTGGGAGATAAGTAGACTCTCCAAGTTATCATTTCGGTATAGTTAACTTCAAATCAAGAGGAGAGGTAGGTTCGAATGTTAAGAGAGTATAAGAAGGTCATCGGGTGGATTATCGCAGATATCTAAGGGATAATCCCTTCCATATGCATGCACTACATTTTGTTAGACGAGGATGAAAAATCCACAAGGCAACTTAGCGTATGTTGAATCCTCCAATGATGGAAGTTGTGAAGAAGGAGGTGTTGAAGCTTCTCAATGCTAGGGTGATCTACTCGATCTCTAATAGTAAGTGGGTAAGTCTTGTCCAAGTGGTTTCAAAGAAATCTGGAATCACCATTGTGACAAACTAGGAAGGTGAGTTGGTTCCTACCCGAGTGCAAACCGGGTGGCAAGTATGTATTGATTATAGAAAGTTGAATTCTGCTACTTGTAAAGGTTTTCCCTTCCTTTTATTAACCAGACACTTGAGAGAATGGCTAGTTATGACTATTATTATTTTTTAGATGGCTTTTCATGTTATCTTCAAATCCCGATCGCACCAGAAGATCAGGAGAAGACCACATTTACATGCCTATTTGGTATGTTTGCTTACTGAAGGTTGCCATTTGGATTATGTAACGCATCAGTCACATTCCAATGGTGTATGGTAAATATTTTTTTAGAATATATTGAGAAGATTATTTAGGTATTCATAGAGGATTTTAGTGTGTATGGATCTTCTTTTGATGAATGTCCTGAGAATCTTACCATTATCTTGGAACTATATATAGAAACTAACCTTGTGTTAAACTAGGAAAAATGTCATTTTATGGTAGATTAAGGTATAGTTTTAGGCCATGTGATATCTACTAGGGGTATTGAAGTAGATAAGTCTAAAGTTGATCTTATTTCTTCTTTACCTTACCCCTCCACTATGAGGGAAGTGACTTCTTTTCTTTGGCATGCAAGTTTTTTTATCAAAGGCTCATTAAGGACTTTTCAAAGATAGTTATACCACAATGTAAGCTTCTACAACAATATGTCTCCTTTATGTTCGACTAGAAGTGTAAAAAAGCATTCAACAAACTTAAAGAGCTTCTAACATCCTCACCGGTGATTCAACCACCAGATTGGATACTCCCCTTTGAAATCATATATGATACAAGCGATTATGCAATGGGGGCAGTTTTAAGACAAAGTGTGGGAAAAGCTTTGCATGCCATCCATTATACTTCAAGGACTCTAAACCTAGCTTAATTGAATTATTCCACTATTGAAAAAGAACTGTTATTTGTGATTTTCGTATTGGAAAAATTTCGATCGTATTTGTTTGGTGCTAAAGTGATTGTTTATTTAGACCATGCAGCTTTACAATACTTGCTCATAAAGAAAGAAGCAAAATCAAGGATGATCAGATGGATTCTCCTCCTTCAAGAGTTCAACTTAGAGATCAAAGATAAGAAGGGGCTAGAAAACGCGGTGGCGAACCATCTCAGCCATTTGATAAAGGAAGAATATGATATCCCTATATGAGAAACCTTTCCGAATGAGCAATTATTTTCTGCCGATGCGACACCATCATGGTATGCAGACATAATTTATTTTTTTTGTTACTAACAAATTACCTATTAGTTTGTCAAAAGCTCATAAGGGTTACAGAGTGAAGTGAAGTATTATGTATGTGATGGCCAGTATTTTTAAAGGCAATACACATATCAAGTTATCAGAAGGTGTGTACCGAAAATGAATAATCATCAATTTTAGCCTTCTGCCATTCGTACACTTACAGAGGAAGTTTTAGAGTGAAAAGGACAATTCATAAAGTTTTAAAGAACGGCTTCTACTGGCCAACATTGTTCAAAGATGCATATACCTTTTGCAAATACTGTGATAGATGCCAATGGTCATGTAACCTGTCCTATAAGGATTAATTACCATAAATTCCTTTGCTTTTCTAGGAAATTTTTAACATTTAGGGCATTGATTTTGTAGGACCTTAGCTTGATGAATTTTAACTACATTAACCAAAATACATCTCACCTTACCCTTACCCATATTATAACCTTCGAAAATCCTTTGATTCATGATTATGCATATAACTTTTAGTGGTGGAGAAATGAAATGATATGCAAAGTTATGGATTGTTGTGATCATGAATGGTGTTTAAGTGCACCCATGGAAATATCTTGTTTAAACATTTTTTTTATCCAAGTCAACCTCTAGGTTACTCAGTTTCTAAGGGTAGTGAATATTGATTGATCATGAGTAGAAGCTTTGAATGTAGAGTTTTATATATAGGTTTTAAAAATCATTCATCTTTACTTATGGTTACCTATTCTTAGGAAATGTGCAAAATGAGTAAAAGTTTTGGTTTATGATTTTGATTTTGCATTTGACGATTTTCCTGAGGATGTTCAAAAGCTAAGTGTGGGGGAACTTGATTTGTGTATAAATGTTGATTCATTGATATACTACATTTAGTGATTAATGCCTTAGAAATGCTTAGGATACTCACTTGAGCTCGTATTTGATTTTAGGTACATTTCGGAAGTAAAGGAGTGACCCGAAAGCATGTTCATTGAAGCCATCTTTTCAATTTCCATATTCACTTGTCTTCTTGGAATAAAAATGATAAATATTGGAGCAAGTAAAGACAAGAAAAATTAAGATGATGAAGCAATATAGCTCACAACTGTTATGCATGGAAATTGAATAATTTTTTCTTGGCCGGCCCAACATGAAATTAAATGTTGGAAGCAAAAGCATGAAACAACAACAAGTTTAAACAAAATGCGCCAACAGGTGGAAGCATAAGGAGCAAAACGCGCAGCATAAGGGATAACGTCTTTGAAACACAGACATTATATATAACATCTACATTTAACGTAAACGTTTAACGCAGATAACATCTACATTTTACAGACGTTCAACATGCAAATGAGGCTTTTAAAAGGAATATGCACAGTAACAATAAGGTGAATAGTAACGATGGATCAAAAATTAAATCAGAGCAATAGGGTGGAGGCGCTAGGTTCTCTCTTAGTTCTTTCACCACCGAAGTAACAGGGATGTCGACAAATTGTCACGATTAAGCTATTTTATCATTTTAATGTTGTAATTTATTTTCAGATTGTTGTGATGTTGTTGTTGATTTGATCAGGTTTTGGAATGAATGATCTTAATACGTTATTTTGATTGTTCTATTTTAAACCTATTGTTAAAACATTGAATGTAATATGTAAACATTACTTTTGATGTTTGTGAGTAGCATCTAATGATCTTGTATTGCTAGGAACAATATAACTTAGATTACATAACCCGAATGCGTGAGGTTACTGCTTTAGTAGTTAGGTTTAATTATTGAATGTTTCTTAATTAAACAAAACCTAAGGGAAAACTGGGATTAATAAAGCATTCTATTAGTCTCAGATCGATAGTCTAAAGAGAGTTGTTAAGATGTTATGATGATGAAATATGCTTGATCGTGTTTAGGCAGAGATTGAACCTAAAATTGGACCTTACGTATATTTGATAGTTTAATCATTTTCAATCGCTTGTTTTAATTTGTTTTTGATAGTTTGCTTTTATTTTATTTTTCTAAATTGCTAAAAATCTTTTAAAAACCCTTTTTATAGTTTCCTTGCATCAATTAATTTTATTACAGAAATTAACTGAACATTCCCTATGGATTCGATCCTGACTCATTATAACTACAAATTTTAGTGTGCAGAGTCAGGTAAATTTTGTAGTGCACTCGACACACACTGTCAATAATGGTATGATTATTTTCAAATTTACAACAGATAGTAACTTGATTGAAATCATGAAGTTAGGTCTTTGGCACTTCGGGGACCAACGCATGTTGCTTTAGAAGTGGAAACTAGGTATCACCTTTGACAAAGAATATATTAATGTGTTTCCGATTTGGTTCAATTTTCATAACGTACCACTTCAACTATGGATGGTTGAAGGATTGAGTATCTTACTAGTTCCCTAGGTAAGCCATTGTGTATGGATTCCCAGACTTCTAGTACGGAAAGGATAGGCTATGCCAAGTTTTGTATTGAAATTAGTCACAAATTAAGCCTACCCAATTGCTTACCTATTAAGATGCTTGGTGAAACGAGGGAGTTGGTGAAAGATCAAATTCAATTAACTTATCCATGAAAGCCCCATCTTGATGGTAAGAAATGGATACCAACTGGGAGGTTATATAAAACTGGTTGGCAAGAGGAGCTCTTTAGTACCTGTCTTAGAAGAGTATGATAGAATTGTAGATCACAGTAGGGAATTAATAAGTAGCAACTCCAACCCCCTCACATAGAGCTATTGAAGAGACTAGAAAAGGAAGGATTATAGAAGTGTCGGATTACATAAGGCCTAAACAGAGTGGTGATCATCAAGATGTGGCAAACACTATAGTGAATGCTCCACTTGGGGAGTTGTCGACAAAAAAAAGTGATGGACAAATGAAACACAAAGATGCTAATGTGAATAATTTTCAGAGACAAAAGCTGGATGAATCTTCTAGTAGTGACACATTGCAATGTCAACCTATTGGAGGTTATGCAGAGGATGTGGAAAGGAAAATTCCTTTGGAGTGTGATAGTATAGATCATTAATGGACCACTTGTGAACAAGGAGTTGGAAGGAATGTAGTGGAGGTTCAATTTGGTGCTATTATATCAACATTTAAGAGGAAGGAGTCATTCAATAGTGCAACTATTGAACATTAGAGTCAGCTACCTAAGGAGAATACTTACAATGATGGGGGAGTTGATCCTTCTCATAGTTCTTCTACTAATACTAGGAGAAGGACAGGTAGGAGGAAGGTTAAAAAAAGGGGTTTTCCCATAAATGACGATATTTGTATGGAAGACAAGAGGGCTAAACAACCCTTTTAAACAATCAATGGCTAAGGATCGTAAACTAATGTCGGTTAGCCTTTTAAAGGGTAAAATAAAGGCTTTAACTTTACATAATGGACTATCATTTTTGGAGTTCAATGGTAGACTATCACTAATCATTCACATCATTACAATTGTCATATTATTTGCTTATACAATGTAGAATGCATTGAGGTAATAGTTAGTAAAATTAGTGACCAGTTACTTCATCTTTATTGCCATATTAAAGACAATTCCTCTCCTTTTGAAATTATTTTCATTTATGCTTCTAATTTTGCATTTCAGAGGCCACAATTGTGGACTGATATACAACATATTCAATCAGGTAAGCAACATCCTTGTCTAGTAGTTGGATATTTTAATCGTTCCTTGAGTTCTAGTGAAATAGAAGTTGGAGATAGATATAGCATAGGATCTAGCCAAGGGCTTACTCAGTTTTTACATAATGTTATGGGCTATTGGTCAACTATTTATATGGACTAATAAACAACATGAAGATATGTTGATGAAGAAGAAGGTAGATAGATCTCTTATCAATAAATCATAGGTTGAAATATTACCTAATTCTTATACACATTTTTTTGAAAATTAACTTTCAAATCATTCTTTTATACATATCCAAAAGATGACAGAACCTGTAAAAAGGGAGCTCTGCTTAAATCTTTTAATAAGGTTACTTAGCTAGATGGTTTTATGGATGATTAGTGAATGTTGGAGGCAATAGGTGTAGGGATACAAGGTCTTACAATTGATGCAAAAGCTTTGACATGTCAAAAGAGCTCTTAAGCAATTCATGAAAGAAAAGACTCAAAAGCTTGGTGACATTAAACTGAGGTTAGCTAATATAAAAGAAGCATGTTATAATGATCCTTATAATGAGGTCCTTAGGAATGAATAATTATAGCGTATCAAAGAATACCAAGAGAGTTTGATGTTACATAATGACACCTTAAGACAGAAAGCTCGATTGAATTGGTTAAAAGAAGGGGATTCGAAAACCAAATTTTTTCATGCCTCTCTTCTTGTAAGAAAAAACACAAATACTATTTCTGAATTGAAGGATAGTTAGGGAAATGTGATATCGAGCCAAGAAGAGCTATTCGATTTCATAAGTTAGTATTCATAATAGCTTATAGGGATCTTTGATAGAAGACATCAGGGTTTTAATGTTAAGGATGTACTTGATTATACCCTCACTTATGCTCAAAATGATATGCTCACTGCTCCCTTTACTCCTCAAGACGTCAAGGAATCTTTGTTTAGCCTTAATCTAGCAAAATCTCTAGGTCCAGATGGTTTCATAGCCATGTTCTTCCAAAAAACATAAGACATTACTAGTAGTCTTTTTACTGATGCAGTATTAGAAATCTTCTCCTCTACTAAGATACTCCAAGAAATGTGTTGGACCTCGAACTTTTCTTAGAAGATTAGAACTATTAAATGAGAAATTTTGGTGATTAGTCATGAGCAAAGAACAAATGAATGAAAAAAATTTTAAACCAAGAAATGATAGACAAGAGTAAAGTAGGTAATGAGAAATGGGAAGAGTTAAGATGATAGTTAGAAGTAAAATGAAAGCAATATTTGTGTAGTAAATTGATGAAAAATATGTATATATGTATATGTTCTAATATTAGTGCTCATGATCAATCATAGACTATATTTTCTTTATGGATGATACTGATTTGAAATGGAGTTGAGAATGAGGAGGAAATGAAGTAGAAAAGGTTATCTTAGTATGAATTGTGTTAAGGAAAGATTTTTTGAAGCAAAATGGGTAGTGGATCTGGAAAATGTCACTGATTATGCTTTAGTCTTTTAGCCACAACTTTTTCTCTAGTTATCTAAACGATATGATTCTTAATTTTGATTAAACTAGAAACATATTGCTACATTTCTTATGAAGACATAGAATTTAAATTCTGTCTCTAAGAATTTTAAAGAGTTGTCATGAAGATGAGAATTGGGTGCAGTTCATTGTTCGAGGAATGTAAAATTCATCTTCGGATATTATGGGAAAATATGGGATTTATCTAGATAGATTTTGGCAAAGTTATCTTCTATAAAGTTGTAGCTCTTTCTTTTATCTTTCCAACAGTATATAGTATGAAATTTTTGGACACATGAGATGAAAGTTATGGCCCTTATAAGGGAAGATGTTTAAGAGTGAAGTTGTATCTTCTATGTTTTTACTTCTTCTGTGATGGCGCCATCATCTTCTATATTTTGCTTCTTCTGCCTTTTTGCTTCTTTTTTGATGATATCATCATCTTCTGAGTTTTGCTTCTTCTAACTTTTTACTTCTTTTGTGATGACATCATTATCTTCTGTGTTTTGCTTCTTCTACCTTTTTGCTTCTTCTATGATGACGTCATCTTCTTCTGTGTTTTGCTATCTTCTGTTTTTTGTTCTATCTTCTGTTCCATTTTTGACCTTTCATAAGATAGAATTGGTCTTTGAATCTTCACAAAAGTTGTAGATCTTGAAGTCCTCTTTCTAACCATATAAAGAATACTTTAATCCGATATATTTAGGGAAAGTTATAGCAATTTTCCCTTTGTCTTTTTGCTATCTTCTGGGTTTTGCTATCTTCCATCTTTTTGGTCTATCTTCTGTTCCATTTTTGACCCCTTATACGATAGAATTGGTCTTTGAGGTCTTCATGAAAGTTGTATATCTTGAAGTCTTATTTCAAACCATATAAAGAACACCTTAATTTGATATCAGTAGGGAAAGTTATAGCAATTTTCCCCTTCCTTCTGTATTTTTGCTATCTTCTGTGTTTTGTTATCTTCTATCTTTTTGGCCTATGTTCTATTCCATTTTTACCCCTCAAAAGATAAAATTGGTCTTTTAGGCCTTCATGAAAGTTTTAGATCTTGAAGTCTCTAACCATATAAATAACACCTTACTCCAATATCTGTAGCAAAATTTATAGCAAATTTCCCCTTTCTTCTGTCTTTTTGCTATCTTCTGTGATTCGCTATCTTTTGTCTTTTTCACCTATATTTTGTTCCATTTTTTCCCCCTTAGAAGATAAAATTTGTTGGACCCCGAACCTTTCTGTAAGCTAGGACTATTAAATGAGAAATTATTGGCAATTACCTATGTGTAAAGCAATAGAGAATCCTTGAAATTGAAATGAAATGGAAAAGATGGTTTAGATACAAGATGGATTATATGTGAAATATTGGGAGTTAAAAGCTGGAAAGTGCAGTTGAAAAATGTGCATTGAGCATGCTTCGATGTTTTGGCCATAACTTGACCTCTAGTTATCCAAATGAGATGATTTTTGATTTGGGGTAAACTAGAGAGATAAGGCTACAAGTTGTATGAAGGAATTAAGTTCTAATTCAATCTCTA
>JAOTAZ010000219.1:13714423-13726707 GCA_025629785.1 Erythroxylum oxycarpum
ATCAGTGGTATACTGGGCCCCTCAAAATTTTAAAAAGTTAAATATTTAGGCCCTCCTATCTTAAATTTCTGGCTCCGTCACTGGGTGTGGGTCTATCATGGATCATCCATGACTCGTGGATTATTAGATTTTTTATAATTGGCTTTGTACTGTGGAAGCAGGTAAAATCCTTTTATCCCTTTAACGGTGATAATGTAATATAATATGACATCTTATTGGTTTGTCTGAACAATTAATCAAAAGAACTTGGATGTTAGAAGGAGGAAGAAGAAGAGCTGCAGATATGCTCTAATTGAGCTAAAGTTCATCACACCGCCATACATTAGCGAGCAGCGATGAACCTGTAAATGTAGACAAAGGTGAAACATGTTAGTAAATAAATTAGAGGGACGAATGAGGATTCAGTCAAGAACTGAATAAATTTTCAGACGTTAACACGAATAAGTTTCCAGATTAAAAACAGCAAATCATGATTTCAAGGATTCATTGCAGATTTGTGATATCTTCAGTTAGTGGTGGGTGCTGAGGATATTCCTCCATAAAGATCTTCGACTACCGTAATTATAGGACATTTATTTGTGGATATTTTCCTTTTATATATACTTGTAAATTGATTGCCTTCCTTATTACGCAAATACTTTGTAAACAATATAAACTCGAATGCAATTCACCGCCGCAACCAAGGGTGGATTTCAAACATTCTTAGTGGGGATAAGTACGGGTACGATTCAAAATTAAGAGTATCGCAAAAGTAAAATAAGCATGGAACACAACTTCCTTCCTTCAGGATTCTCTTTCAAGGTCAAAGTGTGGCTGCACCTACGCACTTTCTTTTTCTTTCAATAATGTGTAGCAGGTGAAATTACAATATTCAAGGACTTGCCTCATCATCTGAAATGCACGCATATCATTTTATTTATTCAAATTAAATAAAGGGCATGGCTCAGGACATCAACTTGTTGCCAAGCGTCCCTCGAGGCCGGTCTTTGTACCAAACCCATAAAGAATCATCTTCTTTAATAAAAGCAGAATATCGATCTTCTTTCTCGCGGAAACGAAGGGAGTGCTTTGATATGTATGTTGGAGTGGCAAATGAATGAAGAAGAAGACTATGACGGAATGAACAACAGAAGATCACTAGTCGAAGTCCAGCTTTGTAACCCTATACTAAGAATTACTGAATTGTTTATCATTTGTAATTAAGTTTAATTGTAACGGCTATGTCAGCATGTTATGATCGAATGGAAATGTTGCTTTCTATCTCTCTCTCTCTCTCTTCGATTTTGAGTATCTTTCTTTCCTTCTAGTATTCTATCGTGTTTGTCACCTGTGCTCTAAATCAAATATACGTTTCTATTCTGTTATCTTGATTATTCCTTCAACAATGTAATAACGCAAATGATCGAACACTAAGCAGCATATGATTGGAGTATAGTATCATTTATAAGCGTATCGTTGCTTGCAAGAGTTCATTGAATACTATATTGGTTAATATATAGGTATGTTCTTGCACTTTATTGGACATGAATGTGTTCTTCTCTCTAGGGATTGAATTTGGGGTTCAATGTTTGGCAAGTATATACGAAACTTGGGTCATGTATATAAATGTGTATGACTGGAAATCTGTAAACTTCTGGTGCAAAACTTTGCGATTCATTTCATATCTCCGCAAATTCAATTATTCATAGTTACATGCACATGCTTTGACATTTAAAATATATGATGGAGAATTTGGAGTAGAATGTCTACTTCAATATTTTTCACGTCATTTTCAAACTTTTAAGAGCAGATTATTCAACCTACGTGTTTTATTTCGTGGGGATGGTTTAGTTTTTATCATTTCTTTTTTTTTTCTTTTCTGTTGTGATTTAACTAATCAAATTACCTTACACGCGTTGTGATTAGTCCAATATTTGAATTTTCTTGGTTGGAATCAATATAACAATTACTATTCAGACAGCGATAGGATAGGAGACACATGCATTTGTGTCCAGACCAGCCTCCCAACGTCACAATTTTTTGCATTCATACGGTTTCTTTTTAGACAGATTATTGCTTTACTCAATAACATACACAAATTTTGTACTGTCAGAAACTCTTTGAACTTTTGTATTCCCTCTCCCATTTTAACGGTGAAGTGACGTTTGATTATTTTGTTAAGGACCTTGGTTCTATCTTATTTTGATGGGACTGAGCGCTATTGTTTGGATTCATAAGATTGGTTGACTTTAGCTAAGAGATACCTGCAAAATAATAAAGGCATACTGGGAGTTGACTACCGGTAGGCCCCTTCGACGCTCAAGTTAGTCTTTTTTTAAGGTTTTGGTGGCTAATAAAGAATGCTAGGGTTCTAAAGTAGTTCCTTTTTCATGATGAGGTAATGAATTTATATAGTAAATACGTGTAAGAATTAGGTCAACATCGAGGAATGAGCCGATCGACTCATGTGCCGTTCTGAGTTTGGGCTTGGGCCTAGCACGACCGACCCAGCCATCAGCCCCCTACTCCTCGAGTCCTATCGGAGGGAAGGACCAATGGAGTATATGAGGATGGTGTAGTTCATATGTATAATAGCTCATGATAGGCCTGACCGGTCGGACATTGACGTCTAGTCAGAGCGATAGGTTTAATCATTAATTGCGGCACGTGTTCTCTGACGCGTTTTTAAAATTTGAAATGAAGGGTCGCGTCCTTTCAACTGTTGGGCCGCTCCGGATCCCGTCCTTTCAACTGTTGCGTCGTTCGGGTCCCATTCTTTCAACTGCTGCGCCGCTTGGGGTATCTGATAACCTGAAATCGCATGGCTCAGGTTTTGCCACGCATCTGACTTCGATTGGTGCACCCGTTCAGTTGATCTTGGTGTTAACTGCTTGGGGTCGACAAACTTCCTTCACTCCCATTTTTGTGTATCCGATTCTCCAACTTGTGTTGTCTCTACTCTCCATCTCTTTGCTTGCAATCACCGGAATTTCCTTTTCACCACCGTCTACCTTCCCGACTTCAATCACTAAACTAGGTACGTCCTTTCTTTTTTCCTTGTCCTGTAAGTTTCATTTTCAGCAATCATGTCATCGATTAGCCCTAGAGATGAACTTAGACTTAGGGATGAAGCCACCCCTTTCTTCTTTTTCATCGCCTCCTCGTCAACCTTCACCGCGAGCATCCACGGGTCCCAGCGAAGAAGTAAGTACGGTTCAGAGGGAGCTCCATCAGGAACTGGCCACCGAGAGGGCTTTAACAATTGTTGGGCCGCTGGAGATAGAGGCAGAAATGGTGGAAGTGCCGGAAGCCAGCAGGAATGAAGTGCCGGAGACAGAGGGAAATGAGGAAATAGGGGCGAGTGCCCAGAAGGATGGGCAAGTTGTTGAAAAGCCACCGAGCGACCCATCAACGATGACCGAAAGGGAATTGAGCCGATTGATCATCAGAAATAATATCCCTCCGTCTTGAGGACCTAGGTTGGCCAGCAAGAACGAACGGATTTATAGCAATATAGGCGATTATTTTGCTGTTTCAGACAGCTTTTTCTCGGTCGGTGGTATGAAGCTTCCGTATGCCCCTATCATCAATAAGGTATACTGCACCTACCAGTTAAGGCCGAGCTAGATTCCCCCGAACGGTTGGAGGTTCATTAACGGTCTGGCTCTGCTATACCATCACTTCGGATGTCCCCCATCGGTCGGTATTCTGCACTATTTTTTGAGGATGAACCAAAGCTCAAGCGTCGGGGCTGGGATTCCTCATTTCCATTATAGAGACGCGATATATCGTCCGGCTGAAACAGCTTCGGCAATCAAGGCTTGGAAGACGAAGTATTTCTTTGTGAGGCCCCTAGGATCTACCCACGAGTCCAGGTCATGGAGATATCCCTTGTCCGAGCGATGGAATGACACCTCCAACCTCCCCCTTACTGAAAAGGAATGGGAAGTGATCGGCCAAATTAAGGCGCTCGGTCGATATGCCTTCGACCGTCTTATTTTGGGGTATCATGGTGGGGCATCGGTCGGTGCCTTTTTAATTGATCCCTCGCCTCGAATTAACGAGCTAGAGGAGGAGGCTGGCCCTTCTGATTGACTTCTTATAATTTAACTGCTCGCTGCATTCATGAGTATTAGTTTCGATTTCTGACCCGCTTCTATAATTTTGTAGCCATGGTGAAACTCAGGAGTGTTGCCCCATGCTCAAGTTCCCCCAAGTCCAGAGGCCAGCGCAAGGTCGCTAAGCCTTCTTTAAAGACGAAGGAGCGAAGCAGAGAGGTGGAGGTCAGCACGGACATCGCTCGGTCGACTGTACCCGAGACGTCTACCACACTTGTCTAGCCTACTGTTCCTGAGCAGTCTACAACGCTTGATCAGCCGACTGTGTTTGATCAACCTACACCGCTGTTGATCTAGTCAGCAGATGAGGACCGAGCGATTACGAAGGAGGAGGAGGTGGAACGGCCCTCAAAAGAAAGAAAACAGCTCGGAGTCTGGCACGATCGCCCAGCCAGTTGGACAAGGGCAAGGGGAAGGAGCGAGCGCCCAGCTCCGAAAAGTGGGTGTCCACGATCAGTCTGAATAAGACTGCATCGCTTAGGAACATCGACGTTGCTCTTCACATTGCCCAGAAGGTCATTCTTCCTGTAGACGAGGAGTTTTTGGACTCGTTAACCGACAAGGAGTTGATGGCTAGTCTCGTACGTGGCTGCGCAAGGGTAAGTGTCCGCCCTGCTCCTCTTTTTTTATAACAAAGTTCTTCATCACAGGATCTGGCGTTCTCCTCTAGAATGTACCAACGCATTGATCGGTTCGAGCAAGTCACTCGATCGATGGACCAAGAGATTAAAAATCTCCTTGGCCAAGTCAATGCTTTGAGAGCTCAACTTTCAGAGGCAGATGAAGAGAAGAACGTCTTAGGCACTCAACTTGCTTCGGTGGAAGAGGCGAAGAGCGTTTTGGAGGAAGAGAAGATCGTTTTGAGAGCTCAGCTTCTTTCGACTGAAGAGGAGAAGAGCCGAGTGGTCGTGTCTAGGGATGAGCTGGAGAAAGAGTGTCGAGCGTTGCAGTTTAGCAACGAGGGTATGAAGGAGGAAGTTCTTGAAGCCAACGCTAAGGCACGAATGGAACAAGAGCTCCGTTTGAAAGTCCACCGAGACTGTCACGAAGCGACGTTGCAGAGTGCAAAGGCTGAGAGAAAACTGCTTGAGCTGCAAAGCTCCATCAAAGAGCAAAGGATCGAGGCGATCAAGCGATGGAAAGAGCGGTATTTGAATGACGAATGCAAAAAATTCGCTTACGATTTGGCTCTTTCCACCTTGAGAAATTGTCATAGCGTTTTCGTCCCAGATATATCGGATGGTCCTTCATTCGAGGATTTTACCGAGCCCATGCTTCCCTCTGAGCTCAGCCTTTCACTCGAGGAAGTGAGGGAGATAGCGAAGAAAGAAGAAGAAGTCGTTCCGGATGAGCTGCTAGACTTTAGTTCAGATGAAGAAGAGGAGCAAGCTCATAGGGATGTCTCTTCGGCTATTCCTTTCGACCCTAACCCTGTCTCAGCTGCTTTGCCGACCTCGGAAGCTACTCCTCCTGCCAATCTGACTGTTGACACTTCTCTTCCCACCGAAGGGCCAGAGTAGCGAATGTAATAGGACTCTCTAAGCCCATCTGGTCGGGCTTGTGACCAGAACAAAAATTTAAAGAAATAAAACCCTTCTTATGTTTATCCTCGCTACCTTCTTTATTCGGTGAATTAGGATTAGACTGTCTTCTTCAAATTATAGGCAAGGAAAGAGTGTGTTCGATTCATATCGATCGGTATTGGAGTTCGAGAGGATCATGGCTGAACGATCCTGAGACGATGTTGAGGTCGAGTGATCCAAGATTGTTTTCTTGAAATCGCCTAGTTCCAAAATCCGATTTTGGCAACCTGGTTAAGCGATGTCGAGGCCGAGCGACCCAAGATTGTTTTCTTGGAATCGCCTGGTTTCAAGATCTAGTCTTGGCAACCTAGCTGAGCGATGTTGAGCCCGAGCGTCCCAAGATTGTTTTCTTGGAATCGTCTGGTTCCAAGATCCAGTCTTGGCAACCTAGCCGAGCGATGTTGAGGTCGAGCGACCCAAGATTGTCTTCTTGGAATCGCCTGGTTCCAAGATCCGGTCTTGGAAACCTAGCCAAGCGATTTCAATGACAACCATTTGGTAGAATTTTCTCCCCTTAGCCCAATTTAATGAGATTTTTCTTGCCGAAAAATTTGAAACCCCTTTATTGATGATGATAAGGGCGTGGGCCATTAAAAAACCTGACTGGCAGGGTCAGGAAAAAGGTACCCACAAGTTGCATGTACAGAAGCGTAAGCAATAATAAAGTACAAAACAAAGTAATAAGTGAGATGAAATAAAGCTTATCTATTGGTAAAATGTCTTCAGGTTTTGAGAATTCCAGGGCCTTGGTAGAATCTTGTCGTTCGTGTCGCACAGGATGTAAGAGCCATGTCTAGCTTGTTTGACCACTTGATAAGGTCCTTCCCATATTTGACCGAGCTTTCCAGGATGTTTACCAGCCGCCTCAGCTTTTCTTATAACATAACCATCGATCTTTATGTCACTCGGCCTTACCCTTTTATTGTAAAACTTTGTTGCTTTTTGTCTGATTGCTTCGGAACGAGCGGCTGCCTTATCTCTGTCTTCACTGAGGAGTACAATTTCTGCCCTGCGAGTTTCATTATTCCTTTCTCCTTCATAACTCAAAATTCTCTGGTTGTGCAGTACCACTTCTACTGGGACTAAGGCCTCTGCCCCAAAAGTCATTCTGAACGGTGTTTCTCCAGTGGCCCCGTTTGAGGTTGTTCTGTATGCCCACAACACTTCATCTAATTCGTCTATCCAAGTCTTACGTCCATCTAAGCGCTTTTTGAGTGCATTTATTATCTTCTTGTTGGTGTTCTCCGCAAGACCGTTGCTTTGAGGATGAGCCACTGAAATCAATTGGAGCCTTATCTTCAGTCACTGACAGAAATCTTTGAACTTGTCATTATCAAACTGCCGACCATTGTCTGTGACCAAAACTATAGGCATCCCAAAACGACTCAGTATATTCTTGCGTACGAAGTTTTCAATTTTCTGCTCAGTAATGGTGGTGACCGCTTTCACTTCTACCCATTTAGTGAAGTATTCGACTGCCACTATCAAAAACTTCTTCTGCCCAGGACCAAGAGAAAAAGGACCTAGTATGTCCATTCCCCATTGAGCAAAGGGAATGGGGTGGCTCACAATTTTCAACTGCTATGTCGGTGGATGGGACAAATTGTTGCTCCTCTGGCAGGTCTCACATCAGTTAACTTTCTCTTGACAATCTTTCTTCATCATCAGCCAATAATACCCCTGCCTGATCAATTTGTGAGCCAACATTCTGTCTCCTAAATGATTTCCACACATTCCTTCATGAACTTCAGCCATTGCTCGTTCTGCTCGTTCTTTGCTCAAGCAACGTACTAACAGCCAGTCATAAGAATGCTTGTACAGGGTGTCATTAACAATCACATATTCGGCTGCCTTTACCTTTAGTTTCTTGGCTTCCAGGGCCTCCACCGGCTGTGTTCCCTTGAGAAGGTACTGTCTAATCGGCTCCATCCAACTTGATCGTTCAGCATCTGTTTAGAGGATGTCACTGGCTTTTTGAATGCTAAACCGGTCGAGCCGCTTGACCAAAATGTTGTTCCTTGCATTATAATCGAAAGCTATCTTGGAAAGCGCATCTGCCTGAGCATTTTGCATCCTTTCTATCCTGCTGATCGAGCATTCTTCAAAATTACTTAACTCTTGTTTCGTCAATTCCAGATACTTGATCATGTTGTTCCCTTTTGCCTCATACTGCCTGGTAACTTAACCGACCACTATTTGACTGTCTCTGTACACCTTCAAATGTTTTATCCCCATCTCTCTTGTCAACTGAAGACCGGCTATTAAAGCTTCATATTCTGCTTCATTATTGGATGCTCTAAATTCTAATCGGAGAGCATACTCCACCTTTCCTTCCTGGTGTGGGCTGATCAGGACCACTCTTGCTCCGCATCCCTCAGCGTTGGACGACCCATCAACAAATAAACTCCACGTAGGGTGTTGCTCGTTCTATGAGGTGGGTTGACTCATTTCTGCAACGAAATCCGCCAATACTTGGGCTTTGATCGTTGTTCATGGTTTATAATGTATGTCAAACTCTCCCAGCTCTACTGCTCATTTTACCAACCACCCAGAGGTCTCAGGTTTCTACAAACATTGCCTGAGGGGTTGATCGGTCCATACCTCAATTGTGTGACTCTGGAAGCAGGGCCTGAGTTTTCGTGCCACAGTTATCAACAAAAGGGCCAGCTTCTCAGTGGGTGCATACTGCAGTTCTGGTCCATTCAACACCTTACTGACATAATAGATCGGGAATTGGTCATTACCGCCCGATCGAACGAGAACTGCGTTGATCGCTCCCTCTGTAACTGCTAGATAAATAATCAGACTCTCCCCCTCAATAGGGCTCTACAAGATGGGTGGACAGGTTAGATATTGCTTCAAATGTTGAAATACTCTCTCGCACCCATCCGTCCATTGGAACTGGGTCACATCCGCCTTCCTTAAAATTTTGAAGAATGGGAGGCACTTGTCCCCCATTCTAGAGACAAATCTGCTCAAAGAAACTATCCGTCTTGTCAATATTTGAACATTTTTTAAGCATTACGGTGAGGGCATCTAGACGATAGTTTCGATCTTTTCTGGGTTTGCTTCAATCCCCTGCTGAGTAATCATGAATCCCAGGAATTTTTCAGACGCCACACCAAAGACACATTTTTCAGGGTTCAACTTCATTTGAAACTTATTGAGAGTCAGGAAGACCTCTTTAAGATCTTCCACATGTTCGGCGACCGTCTTGCTTTTGACCACCATATCGTCCACATAAGCCTCAACTGTTCGGCCGATCTATTTCTTAAAAACTTCCATAACGAGCCGCTGATAAGTAGCCCCTGCATTTTTCAAATCGAACGGCATCACCTGGTAGCAATACGTGCCCTGGTCAGTTATACAAGTCATTTTTTCTTCGTCTTTGAGACTCATTTGTATCTGATGATGACCAAAGAAAGCATCCAAGAAGCTGAGGAGCTCATGCCCTGACGTAGAGTCTACCAGCTGATCGATTTTGGGTAGGGAGAAACTATCCTTTGGGCATGCTTTGTTCAAGTCAGTGAAATCGATGCACATTCTCCATTTTCCATTTTTCTTCTTCACTAGTACCACATTAGCCAACCATTCGGGGTACTTGACTTCCCGAATGAACCCAGCATCAAGTAGTTTCTCTATTTCTTTCTCGACCACCCCTTGCCTCTCTTTGCTTTGCCACCGTTTCTTCTGTCTGACTGGCTTGCAGTCTGTCCGAATACCCAAAGAATGAGAGGTTACTGCTCGAGAAATTCTAAGCATGTCGCTCGGTTCCCAGGTAAAGACCGATCTGTTTCCTACCAAGCAATCTGTAATCTCTTTGGCCAACCCTTTCTCAAGTTCAAAACCCAGACTTGTGAATTTGGATTGGTCTTCCTCATCCAATATGACCTGCTGCGTTTCTTCTGCAGGGTTCATCTTCTTAGTTTCTTCATCTGCTCTTACATCAAGAGAACTTGTCAAAACTACCGCTCCCTCAAAGGTTCTTGTTTCTGCCAAGTAGCATTCCCTAGCGATTCTTGGCTAACCCCTGACAATACCGATTCCATGGGGTGTTGGGAACTTCATTCTTGATAGTAGGTTGAGATGACTACACTGAGGGCGTTTTGGGTGGCTCTTCCAATTATTGCATTATATACTCCTACAAACTTCACGACCAAGAATTCAACATTCTTCTCTACTTGACATGGCCTTTGTCCAAATTTTACGTTTAAGAGGACTCGGGCAAATGGGTAGGCTGATGCCCCTGTTATCCCTTTGATGGGTCCCTCTATTGGTAATAGCCGCTCCTCCGGAATCTCCATCTGCTTAAAAGCATCGTAATATAGTAGGTCGACCGAGCTGCCTGTGTCAATCATTACCCGTTTTACCTCGCTACCATCCATATTCAAAGTGACTACCAATGCATCATCATGAGGACAGCTGACACCGGCTAGATTAGACTCGTCAAACGAGATCACCTCACTAGTTTGTGTCTTTTTCTTTGCTGATAGGTCCTCAACAATCTTCCTGGCGTATCTCTTCCTTCTTCTAACAGTGGACCCTCCTGCTGTACTACCACCAAAAATCATGTTTATTACCCTGACCAGTTAGTCATCCTGCTGTCCAGCATTTTTGTCACCTCTAGTTCTGGACTGTCCTCTTGTGTCACGTCGGTCGTTCGTATTCCTGTTTTGCCTCCCTCCATTGTTCACGTCATTTTGCTTCCAAGGCTTTCGCCAGTTGTCAGACCGACCAACCCTACCTTCATTACCCCATTCGATATTTTTTTTGTATTTCAAAAATCTACCTAGCCGTCCCCTTTCTATAAGGAGCTCAATTTCTCGCTTTAAGTCCCAGCAATCCTCTGTGTCGTGACCTACATCTCTATGGAAACGACAGTATAAGGTGGAATCCTATTTTTTGAGGGCAGTTCTTAACTTATTGGGTTCTCTGAGGGATTCCCCTTCAGCTCTCATGACCTCCAATACTTCCGCATAACACCTGTTGAGCGGGGTGAAGGATTCGCGTCTTTGGTCCTGTCGGTCGACCGACTTTCTCCAGCTAGACTGATCCTTCTGTTGCTTATGTGAAGCATTTGTTTTGTCACTCGGCCAGGGGTCATTTGCTCTACATTTTGTGTTCTTCAACACTTCTTTGAGCTGGATATATTTATCCGCCCGATTTCTTATCTCTTGAATAGACCTAGGCTGATCAAGGGCCAACGACTTCTTAAACTCTTCATCCCTCGTGTTGCTCATGAGGGTAGCCAACATGGACGAGCAGGTGAGGTCAGGGACTTCGACAACTTCATTGTTAAACCAAGTTATGAACTTCCGTAAACTTTCGTTCCTTCCTTGGTTCAACTGTATCACTTACAAGGTAGTCTTTTGTGGTCATTTACTTGTAGCAAATTGTTTGAGGAATAGCAGCTTAAAATCCTCAAAACAGGTGATACAGCGCGGGAGTAATCTGTTGAACCATCGTCGGGCTCCTTCTTGAAAGGCTTTGCAGAAAGCCTTACATTAAATAGCATCGGGAATGCAATGCAGGTTCATCATCGATTGGAAGTGCTGAAGATAATCGAGGGGATTAGTCTTTCCTGTGTATTTCTCAGGCGTTGGTATCTTAGTACCGACCGTTGGAAGGCTATCCAGGATCTCCGGAATGAAAGGAGAGTAGTATTGTGTGGATGACTGATCCGGACAAGAATTCATGGCCATATTGATTCGATCGTCCACGATTTTTCAAGAGATTCTACAGAATGGCGATAGGCCATCATGCCTATCTGCCGAGTGGGGGTTTGTTGTTGCTTCGTCTGAGATCGTAAGATTTGACGAATCAGTAGATCAGCCGCTTCCTCTATTTGTCTTTGAGTGAGGGAGATTTGTTGTAGTATGAGAGGGTTCACATTGAGGGGGTGTTGGATGTGAGGATGTGAATTGTTTCCAGCATTGTCCTCTAGGGCCACGCTTTGCGCTTCTTGATCTCAGTTTTGGGATTGTTGTGGTTGATCATGCGGATGTGAATATTGCGTTTGGTTATTCGGTTTTGAGGAGGTAGCTCGTCTGTGCTAGGGTTTTGGATGACGGGTCTGGGGATCATGTTACGTTGATGAAAGGGCGGCAGGTAATCGCAGGCCCATTCTTTGTAGTGCAAGCGCCACGACAGCGGCCACATCAGGATTTGCTGCCGCCACCTAACTGATCTGAGTGCTTCTGGACGTGATGCCCTGACGCCCGACCTCACGGTGGGTGCCAACTGGTTCTGTCTGATTTTGGTAGGGCTGGGCACTGCTGTTTGGATCCATGAATTCGTTGAGCTCCAGCTAGGAAGTACCTGCAAAACAGTGAAAGGCACACCGGGGGTTGACTGCTGGTAGGCCCCTCTGACGCTTAAGTTAGTCTTTTTGTGAGAGTTTTTGGTAGCTGAAAATAGAGAATGTTAGGGTTCTAGAGTTGTCCTTTTTTCATGATGAGGTAATGAATTTATATAGTAAACACCTGCAGGAATTAGGTCAACATCCGGGAGTGGGCCGATTGGCCCGTGTGTCGCTCTACGGCGTGGGTTTGGGCCTAGCACGACCGACCCAGCCAAAATTAAATTATTATTAATTTCTTATAAA
>JAOTAZ010000219.1:13772731-13793979 GCA_025629785.1 Erythroxylum oxycarpum
GTTAATGATCAAATTTGGATCATGCTTTGTTGGGTGAATGATATTGAGATACAATGGAGTTGAGAATGAGGAGTAAATGAAGTAGAAAAGGGTAATCTTTGAAGAATTATGTTAGGGTAAAAACCTAGAAAAATTTGAAGATGGTGGATTGGAAAATGTTCACTGAGCATGCTTCAGTCTTTTAGCCATAAATTCTTCTATAGTTATCCAAATGGGATGTTTCTTAACTCAGATTAAACTAGAAACATAGGGCTACACTTTTCATGAAGACATTGCATTTAAATTCTATCCTTAAAAGTCTCAAATTTTGACACAAAATTAGAAACTGGGTGCAGCAAAATTTGTGGATGAATGTTTATGTTATGTTATGTTTTGAGTGTATGAGAATGTGTTATATTTTGGGTGTTCATGATTAAGTAGGAAATATGAAATGAGTATGGACGATGTTGAGTTGAAATTGGGTATAGTTGAAGAAGTTATCCATTTTGAATCAAAAGAGTTAAGAATTGAGAATGAATAAACTTTTATTAGTGTTTGAATGGTTATGGAGTGACATTGCATTAGAAAAGGTTAATTTGGGAAGATTATGAGTAAAAGTGATGTTAGAATGGGTGTAGGATCCATTGAAGGGGTTTTAGAGAAGGGGAATAGAGTAAAACCGAAGGTTACATGGTCAGGCTGTGTAAATTGACACAACCGTGTGTTTTTGATGCAAAACACCACCAGACCCGAAAGAAACACGGGCTACCCATGTGAATTCATACGGCCGTGTGTTTTGACAAAATCTCAATTGGGAGTCTTCACGAAAATTGTAGATCTAGAAGTCCTCTTCGAAACCATCCTCTGTCACTGGTGGAGATCAAAGAACAATAAAAATAGTTGTCTTAATTATATCTAATATTGTCTTACGTGATTGGTGTGTTTCTTGGAGCGACACTAGATTCTCCACAATTCTGGTTTTTGGGAATATTTCAAATCGTCTTGTTCCTCATCTTCTACTTCTTTACTCTACCAAATGTGAGATCAAAGTTAACTTGCTTTGTGAAAAATTACTTAGAGATGGAGGAAAAAACTTTGATAAATATGAAAATCAGACAACAAAGAAGCGTAGACACAAGTTGATGGGCGGGAAATCTTTTGTGAGATTGCTTTGGTAATGACACACAATAGCCATTTGGTGTTTCTATGTTATCGTTTACACTCATCATCATTATGGTACTCTTGTAGTATTTGTAATGACTATATTCTCATGTAGTATTTGTAATATTGTACTTTTGTAATTTTGTAGTAATGCACTAATGATTTGAATTTTCATTTTAGTTCATTCTTGAAGAAATAAAAAACAAAGTTTTGCTTCTAATATCCCACTGATTTAATTATGGTACTCTTTTTTACGTTTATTTCTTAATTTCAATTATTGCATTTGATGCTAATGTTACACTATATTAATAATTGTATTAATTAATTAATTAACATATGCATTTTTTATTGATAGGCACAACAAACATTTTATTTTGACAATTTGGGAGTTGGTATTTGCAATGAAAAGTGTGGTTGTTATCTTCCACGCCTTGGTGACATGTTTTGTATTAGTAGAAGAGGAGGTAACAGTTAGTGAGTTGCTTTAAGTGATTATACTAACACTAATACTACATAACAAATCCGATCAGTATCCAACTGGTAAATTAGTATTGCATTCATAAGCCTTTTGTAAATTAAACAGCCAAAAAGGAAAAAGGAAGTATAACAAAACAATCCTCAAGCAACAACAATCTCCTTGACATATTCACGCCATGCATATTCCCTTGCTCTATCTTTATCAACTATCTTGATCACAAAGTTTGCTGGTGCAACAACCGGTCTAGATCGAATCATCATTATGCACTTGTCGACCAAATCAAAAGCTTCTTCGAGTGACATGTCACTATGGTAATGTTGGTCTATTATGGTAAGAGAAAAATATGATATGTAACCAAAAGCTCTCCTATTAATCTTGTGAAGTGTAGCAATTTATTGATTGCGGAAAGAAATAAAGCCATATCCTGTCAAGTTTTGTGATCCCATATGACCCTCGCATCTAGAAAAGATTGGGAACTTTATCAAGAAGAAAAAAGAAAAAATGGAAAAGAGAAATACAAGCTTTTAGTGAACTAGACAATAATAACAAAAAGTATTAAAATGCCAAAAGAGGGAGCATAAGATATAAGGAAGACAAAGAGGACACTCTACTTTCCAACTTATTTAAGCCTTCCAAATATAAACAAACAAACATCATCTATGTCCACTAAATGCATTGGCAAAATTATTTACGTTACTAAGTGCTTCTTCTGCATAAAATGCAGGCATCATAAGATACAAATTGATTTCTTAACGTAGTAAAAGGAGGATGGCTGCTGAAAGTAGGATATGGACAAAAGAACCTTTCTAAGGTAATTAAAAAAATCATTCATTAAAGCAAATATCAAATTATACACAGGGAAATTGCAAAACTATACCTCTATTTGCTGGAAAATTGAGAAGATCGAACATTCACTTTTCTAGGAGAGTCTACATGAACTGAACTGCTACAATTTCCTTCAATCACAGAGTGAACCTGCAAAATAGATATGGGCAGACATTTAACCCATCAAGATTTCTGAAGCTACAACCACAATGTGATTAAATGAACGAAAAATTGTATCACACCATCTTTGGAAGATTAAGGAGATGCCCAGATAAAAGATACATAGATCTTTGAAGTAAATTACCATTATCAAGAATAACTTGAAACCAAAAGATACATCCCTCATCTGCCCATTTTCAATTTGTCATATCCTACTTTATATGGCTCCATACATCGATACTCGTCAATCTTGTTCTTCTCCTCTAACATATTAATTTCAGAATACTTCTTCCTTGGAGGTAGGGGAACATTTAGAAAGATGTTAAATGTTTAACTTGCACAACTGTGCAAATGCAAGTTTAGTGTTATGACTTTGGATTTCTCCTTTTAAAAGGGGTATCTGAAAAGCTTCCAATTGAAGCATCAAGACGGCAATTTTGTATTGGTTTTGGATTAAGAGTGGTGACTGCTTAGAGAGGCAGTATTTAGGAACAACATAAAGATTCCATAGACTTGATCAAACAGTTAAAGAATGATAATTGTTTATGAAAGTTGATACACGTTTATATAAAGCGAGTTTGTTGAGACAACAAATGCTATTGAAAGCAAAAGAAAAAAGCTACAGGATTAATCCAAGAAATTTATAATATCAACTTTACATTATCACACCAGTTAAACTTATATCCTTTAATCTCCTACAATTTATAGTTTTGCACCACTTGAGTCACCCCTTTTGTTGTCACATTTAGGCAACCCTCTAAATCCAATTACATCAATCTAGGGCATTTTTTTTTATAATCACTGTCAATGCTTCATCGTCCATTCCTAGTCCCTTTTCTTGCAATATCTCCAATTTTGGAAGTTCAAATTTTAAATCAATATTCTCTCTCCCCAGACATCTGTTCATCTCCAAATGCATGATTTCCCTATAGTTTTTCAGAAATTCTCTGATACCTTCTTCTGTGATAGAAGGACAATAACTGATCTTTGGCACTTCTAATCCAGGGCAAGACAAGGCAATATCTTTTATGTATTCATCACTTAAGTTATTATTCCCTGTTAAGCTTAAAAGACTTAAATCGATGATTGATCAAATATTTCACTATATATTCAGCACCAAGTTTAGTCCTCTCCATTTTAAGATATTCCAGCAAAGGATAGTTTCCCATAAGTGTAAAGAAGGTTGAGCTTGTTAGTCTAGAGCACAAATTGAGGTTTATAAAACTTAAATTACGAAGATAACTGGATAGCTCAATAATGGACTCGTCTATGAGGAAATTATCCCCTTCAATATCTAATTATCCAAGTGATTGAAACTTGTGTAGCAAACAAGACTCCGACAAACGAGAATTCATAACATTGGGAGATAGTTAGCTTGTTGATTATAAGACAAGATTCTGCAATTAAACTAAGTATTTCATAAGAGATAATCGAATTTGAGAGATCAAGTTCACTCAAGCATTTTGCAAAAGAAAACACGAATCAATATAAGGGATTCCAATTCCATCCAACGAAATTGAACTCAACCCAGAAATACTTCGCATAGCCATACCAATCCTATTATGAGATGATCACTAACTTCAATAAGTAACGCACAATTCAAAGACAACGCAAATAGCGACCTATCTGTAATAAAATGATTATCAGAAACATCTATCTTACCCAACTTCTTGATCTTCGTTGACAAATCAAGCAGTAGTAACGACGACCCAATTTCCAAAAAATCAATATCTTGAAAAAGAGCCAATCTTTAAATAGTTAAGTCGTTACAAATTCCTCACTTTCGATCCTAACCTTTGCACACCAATCAAAGGAAAGTGCGATTGTTCGGAAATATTGAGGAATTCAATATGTAATTCACATTGAGAGATTAGGTCGAGAACCGAGTCAAGGTCTCGTAAAAGTCACACACACTAATGTGGTTGAGATTCGAGAATCTGGGTATTATAAGGTGTAGGAAGGGGGTGAAGAGAGACAAGACAGTAAGAGGGATTCTAAGTGGCGATGATCTTCTAGGGATTTGAAGATTAGTGAAAGTGAAGGAATATGAGGAACATTAGTGTTGAAAAGAAGGGGAATCTCCAAAAAATGTTATTTTATGAGAATGAATATGAAGACGAGGATGATGTCAACTGGCATCGGCTTGGCTCATAAGCTGTGAAATTTGGAAAATTAACAAAATTTTTAAAATTTAAGCAGAAATGAGATGTTTTTCGATTGGACAGAGTTAGATAGAATAAGGTTAGAAAGAGGATCACGTCTCTTAAAAATAGGGATGTTAATTGGTCAGGCCGGGTTGGGCTAAGAGGTTGGATGGTCAGCGGGCTGACATGACCCAACCTTACTTTTTTTGAAAAAATTGTCAAGTCATGGGCCAACCTATGCTCTGCCCGACCTTGGCCCGTGACCCGGTCACCTATGCTAAAATCAAGTCGAATGGGCTTAAAATTGACATCCCTACTTAAAAGTGATGCCTTGGAGTTTGGGTAAATTGGACCATCACTCTCTTCAAATTTTAAATTATGGATTTTGAGTTCACAAGTAAGTCATTATACCGTGATTGAAAACCTTGAGTTGATTATAACAAACTAAGGTAATAGAACGATTGAAAACCTTGAGTTGACTACAATACATTATAAAAGTTTTCTTATACCGTGATGTTGGGTTTGATTATTAATAATCATAGGTGTGGTACTTAGATTTGTTTGTATATTCCAAGTCCGTTCTTGGATGGAGGGTGTCTTATGTTCCAACTTTTCTTAGATTTGTTTGTATATTCCAAGTCCGTTCTTGGATGGAGGGTGTCTCATGTTCCAACTTTTCTCCTTCTACTACTTAGTACCTAATTAAGGACCAGCCCCACGTACCAAATGCCTGAATATAGAGAGTCACTCCCCGCACACCGTCCATCACCAACCACTTAATGGATCTTGCCTCACCATCAAAAACCATAACCGAAAATAAATAACAACCCTGCAACTATTTTGATATCATCTCTTGCTATATATTGAACTCCTCCATCATTATATAAAAATAACCATCTAGGCCTCTCATTCCTTCCCTTCTACGCAGGCCTTTCTAGTGCTTTTCTTTTCTTTTCCCCTTCTTCTTGATTGTGGTCTGCGTAGAAAAGGATTAGGTCTTCTGTTGCCTTGCTTGTAAAAACTTCAGTTACTTGCCTTCATGGCCAACCTAACGAGATCATCTGTGGCCATTCTAGTGGCATGGTTTTCACTTTTTCAGGGAATTTTGGTGAGTGTTAGCGGTCATTTCAATTACAAGGACGCCCTTACCAAGTCCCTTATTTTCCTAGAGGCTCAAAGATCAGGAAAGCTTCCTCAAAACAATAGGGTACCTTGGAGAGGAGACTCTGCCCTTGATGATGGTAAACTTGCAAATGTACGTTTTCTCTCTTTTTCCTCTCTGCATGAAAATAAATGCTAGGATTAATAAGGAATTGTATATAAACGCACAATGTACATATACATGTATTCTGAGTTCTGTTAATGATGTGGGCTTTTCCTGAAACTTTGTGCACGTACAGGTTGACCTTGTTGGAGGATACTATGATGCCGGAGATAATGTGAAATATGGGCTACCACTGGCCTTTACGGTTACCACATTATCGTGGGGCGCCCTCTTCTACGGCAAAGAGTTGCGTGCCAACGGCGAGCTTGAAAACACCCGAGCCGCCATCAAATGGGGCACTGATTATCTACTAAAAGCCAGCTGTAAAAAACGTCGATTGTACGTACAGGTAAGCCATGATGGTACGAAGTTATCTAATGACCTACAGTTTGTTTCTTTTTCAAAAGGGTCCTAGCACTTAGGTCAAGATATGATCTTTAATGGTTGTGAAGGTGGGAGACCCAGTGGCGGACCACAAATGCTGGGTTAGACCAGAAGACATGCAGACACCAAGAACTGTGTTGATGATTGACGAGAAACAGCCTGGAACTGAGATTGCAGCTGAAACATCAGCTGCAATGGCTTCTTCTTCTATTGTTTTTAGACACTGTAATCGTACCTATGCCCGTAGCCTGCTCAACAAAGCCAAATTGGTACATGCCTCCTTTCTTCGGTTCATTTGTTTATATTTTTACAACATACGCAAACAGGCACATGGTTGAACTTAATCAATCTTCCGGCTTTTATAACCTTCAGCTATTTGACTTTGCCAAATCGCACAAGGGGACCTATGATGGCGAATGTCCCTTCTATTGCTCTTACTCGGGCTATAACGTAATTATTCTACCCTCTATCTACATATATACTAATGTACATATGCCTTGTGAAAATGAGCATGGAAATACAATATGCATGTTGGATAATTTAAAGCAAATGTTTGTGGTGAAAATGGATGCAGGACGAACTTTTGTGGGCAGCAACATGGCTGTACATTGCCACCAAGAAACAAGTGTACTTAAAATACATTATGGAGGAATCTATTAGTGCTAGTGTTTCTGAGTTCAGTTGGGATCTTAAATATGCCGGTGCCCAAATTCTTCTCTCTAAGGTTACATAGCCTCCATCTCTGATGCGATATTGTTTGTAGCTATTGAGAAACCTGACTAGAAACGTGACAATATGTGTTTCTTGTGAATTGTGATGCAGTTTTTCTTCCAGGGAGAGAAGGGTCTAGTAAATTTCAAAAATCAAGCTGACAGCTTTATATGTTCAGTTCTACCTGATAGCCCATACCATCAAATTTATCGCACTCCAGGTTCACCACCTTTTTCAGCTACCACTTGACGGCTCATAATAAAACGCCATGAATGATAAATATCTAGAAACATTTTGTTTCAGGCGGTGTACTTCACTTAAGAGATGGAGCCAACACTCAGTACGTGACAGGCACAGCCCTCTTGTTCAGTGTCTACAGTGACACCCTTATCAAATACAATCAGAAGGTGTGTTGTGGGGACAAACAATTTGATGGAACCTGTCTCATGGATTTTGCCAGGCAACAGGTATTTACAGATATAAATATGAGTCCAAAAAGCTGACGACTTCAACTACAACTCCAAGATTCTTACTTTTAAATTGTCTATGTGAAGATGGATTACTTGCTAGGGAACAACCCTGCCCAAAGATCAATGATGGTAGGCTTTGGAAACAATCCACCAACACAGGCACATCACAGAGGCGCTTCAGTTCCAATGTCAGCACCTCACAATGCAGTGAGCTGCCCCATGAGCTTTGTGTATTGGTTCAACAAGGACACACCAAACCCCAATGAACTAACTGGAGCAATTCTTGGCGGACCTGACAAACACGACAACTTCGTCGACAAACGTTGGGACTCCCCCAAAACCGAGCCATGCACCTACGTGAACTCCCTCGCAGTCGGTGTTCTCGCTAAGCTTGCAGCTCATTAGGGTTCTTTCTTTTACAAAATATGAAAATAATTATAAAAAAAAGTATGGGTTTTTGGATTTTGATACGGGGAATGGATCACCCAGACCCTTGTATAGAAGAAAAATCTGTAACTTGAATCTTATAATTCATTTTACCGCACTTCAAATTCTGTCTTTTAAACAATTTCCATGTGTATAAAGAATAAAACAATAGACAAAAATCAAAAGACTCAAATCCAAATATGCTGCACACTGTTGAATCACCTTCTGATTGTGGCAAATTAATCCGCAAGGTTATTTGTTGTAAATGCTAAATTAAAAGAATAAACACAGAATTGGCGAGGATAAGCATTATCTTCCACGTCACGTTAGAATAGATAGAATCTTCCGACATGGGACACGTGGTTTTGCACGTGGTTTTGACTTCTGCTTTTTTATCTCCTCTCTCCCCGACACTCGTCTATTTCTGCTTCATAACTTCCGCGCCTTCGCCTCCTTATTTTGCCTTTGCCCTTTTCCCTTATCTAAATAACAAAAGAACAAGTTTTTGTTTACTTATAACATTCATATATAAATAATAAAAGATTCAGACTTTCATCTTTATCCACTTTTGCAGAAACTAGGATAAGGATGCCACTCATAAAAAATAAATAACACTTCGAGTTATCGATCTGAACGTTTCTTTTTATGTCGTTTCTCTTTTAGACACAACTCGTTGATCATCTTAGCGTTTTTGTTTTCTAATGAGTCTAAGCTTCGAGATGTCTATAGCGTTGGATACTAGCAGAGAGTCGATGATTCAGCTGCCGGCGTTCTGTGTGGCAGCAGCGGCGTCGATGTTTGAGTCACCTCCGAAGGTGGATGAGGTGATCGGAGTTGAGGGTGAGTGTAGCACTTCCTCGACGGCAACGTCGTCGATCGGGAAGAACAGCGATCTAACCGACAGGGGCTCTTCAGATGGTGATGAAGCCGAGGATAATGAGGTTCAAAGCGCGTTTGCTGGAACACTTAATTCTATGGATTCACTAGAAGAAGCCTTACCAGTCAGGTGTGCGTCTGTATATATGTGTGTGATTCGGTTTTTCCTCTCAATTTTTATTCACTTCATTTTCATGCTAAAGTTTCAGTTCGTATATTTTCATTTTCAAGTTATGAGGATGAATTTGAAAGTTCCAATTTGTGATATATTTGGATTTGAATCTGGTAATGGTTAATGGGGAGAAAAGGTTGGTTTCAGTTTGATGTGGGAGTGGGGAAGGAAAAAAGAAGAGTTTGTTTATGACGTAATGAGTTGTAGTGTTGATTTTGATTCTGGAGAATGGTTTCGGCTCTTCGGAAACACACACATGGCCCGACTTTGAAACATTTCCTGTGATCATAATTTGGAACTTTGAACTGATATTTCTTTTTTTTTTTGAAATAAAAATGGTACATTTTTGCATGATTATACCATAAGATGATATTTAAATGAATAGGTATGAGTATTCATCTTCGGACTTAATGAGATAGGATTTGCTGCAGGAGAGGCATATCAAAATTCATTAATGGCAAGTCAAAATCCTTCACAAGTCTGACAGATGCCACCTCATGTCCCTCCATTAAGGGCATTGTGAAACCAGAAAATGCTTATGCGAAGAGACGGAGAAACCTGCTTGCTTACAATTATTTGTGGGAGAAGAACCGAAGTTTAACTTATCGAAGTGGAATATCAAAGAAACCGATCACCTCAAGTCGTAGCAGTAGCACCCTGGCACGGGCAGTTGCCATTAGCAGCTCGGATTCCAACTCAACTCGTTCACGTCTTCTAACAGGCATCCTCCAATAATCCAGCAATGCAACGCTACTACAAATGCAAGTTTGCTAAACCATGATAAAATGAAACCCTTTGGAATTCACACCAGCCCACTTCATGATACATGTATAATTTGTTGAGCTTGAAAGGAAATCGTTCCTATCTTTCAAAGTTGCCGACTTTTGCACTGAGAAAATGTCATAAAACAGAACCCTGGAGATCCGTCTCCTGAAGGTATGTAGTTCTATGTTAAAGTACCATTTCTTCAAAAGAATCTCAATACAGACTGTCTTTACAAAGAAAAGGTATCTTCCTGGGAATTTTAACATATATACAAGTCCTCACAATGGACGTACACGGAAAGAATGAACGTCATATATATATATATAGGCTAGTCAATCACTAAATCCTAGCTTTAATCTATGGGGACCACAAGTACCAGTCCCCAACGAACTGGTTTCAAATAAGCTGCTTATGTGGATCTTTTACATGGGGTTTTCGTGTAGGCTTCAGCGACGGCGGAATAATGGCCACCTCACCTGCGTGGTAGCATCTGCATAATAAGCTGGAGTTGAACTTGGGAGGTTCTTTGCGTGTAGAACTATTAATCTACTTTTGATGCTGGGCGAGAAACTGAGCACAAGGATATTCCTTCAGACACTCGGGAAGTTTAATACTAGAAGGATCTATTGCAGGGATCGCCATATCTATATCTTCAGTTGAGAATGGAATGCTGAAAAAGATGGTGATCAAGTATGGATCATATGAGGATATGCAATTATTTTCCACAAACCCAGCCTATATAAGTCTCGAAGCTTAGATGGAGTGATCAGGATCACATATTGAGAAACATTTATAATCCTTTCTTTTGTTTACTGGTATCATTTTCATGCTTCTAAACCTCAATATATTTGCTTTCAATATCAATTGACTGGTTCAACATCAGTTATATTCAAACTTGGTATAATTTTAACTTAGTAAGAAAACACTGGGGGCATTAGTGTCTTCCCAGTCTACTCCATACGTCCTACTTTCTTTTAAAAATTACAAACCCTACTTGGAAGAAAGACGATATAATGAACTTGGCACAAATCCTGAAGGCTTCAGCCTAACATGCCCATCTTATTCAGTAGTATTCATCGCATATAATTTGGATCAATGAAAAGTACCTTAAATCGTCATCCAGTAAGAAAGAATTAGAAGTTAAATTCGGATTGTCTTTGTTCAGCATCTCTCTCATTTGCCCAACTACCTGCAGTCAGAAATCTTGAGAAACTGAGATGGTTTGGACCAAACTAATCATGTAGTTTTGATCATTCAGGGTACTTGCCTCATTTGATACACTCTGAGTGCCATATTTATCATCCCAATACATAGTGCTTATTCTGTATATTTGTCGAACTGTCAACGCCTGTCCAAGAAATAAGACCAGGGTGGTGAGATTCTATTAACAAATACAATTTTCCACTCTGTGAGGGAGGTGAAACATGAGAAGACTAGATCATACTGGACAAAGATCTTGCATGATTTCTTCCAGGGATTTTTTTCTCTTCTGGTGAATCACCTAAAGACGTTGCAAAATGAATTAGCTATGGGCAACTCATTATCCATGGGTAAAATAAGAAAAGTAAGGCCTTCTACCAGAAACCCAACAGCTTGCCTAATATATTTGAGCTCATGCCAAGAGGTTCCTGCATACTGCAATTTCACTAGATAAATATCTCAGCCTTCAAAATAATTTGAACTAGACCTCTGTTAAAAATAATTACCTCATCAGTTGCACAGACTATCCATTTCTCCAATTCTGCCAGACCAGATTTGATATATTCCCCATTGGAAAATGTGCAACACTCTCTTCGCAGTAGAAGGCTAAGAAGAACAATTAAATTTTTCATAAGATACTCAAATGATGAAAACACAACTCAAACGAATTCTTTTAAATCACTCACCTGTTGAAAAGTGATATATTAACAAAAGAGAAAACCTGGGTAACAAGTTTCCGAATGAAAAATGATGGCACCTAAATGTGTGTTCAATAGATCAGTATAAATCTCACAAGACAGTACGTATGGCACAAAAAGACAAGAATTAAAGGTCAGCTAAAAGAATCAATTCTGATTTTCTCCTAAGCAACAGGACAGCATAAATCCCATCAATTTAGTATCAATTTCACAAAATGGTTTAACAATTGGATGCAAGCAACAAAGACTAGTTAACAGTTTCACTTTTATAGTTCCAAAACCACTAAACAATGTTCTATCTTTGCAAGTTTGCCACTCTGCACAGGTGAAGAACATGTACAAGCAAAAGGTCACAAAAAGTAATTACAAAGTGGAGTGCAAATAAAAATAAATAGCTAGAAAAGTAAAAAACGAAAGTATCACACATACGTGATTGTTCTGTAAACGTTCCATGAGAGAGTCCAAAAATCTAATGATGCTCTCCCACTGACTGTTCAGTGTTTGTTGAGGAATCCCACCAGGTGATCTAGAAGATTTCCCAGAATGTCGAGTTGATTTTGGTGCCTTAAACAACAAAGTCAATCAAAGTGCAGGTCAAATTCCAGTGCACATATCCACCATGAATATCAGAGTAGATATCTGTAATAATTCCATTAATCAAAACTGCAACCTATGTGCATTGGGAAAACAAAATAAAGGAAAGGAAAGGATTTCTGTTAGGATCTTCGGGAGAGAGAGAGGATTGTTCCAAAGGAAGGACAGTGGGCGAAGGAAGGAGTTAGTTATCAGCTGATGTGGCTAGTTAGTTAGGCATAACAGAATGTACCTAGAGAGGGGGGCTTATAAAGGGGGAAGAAAAAGAAGGAAGAGGTAGGCAGAAAATTGAGAGAAGATAGTGACAGACGGATTCACACCTTCTGAGGAACAAATCTGCTCTGGTTAGGGAGAAATACTCTATTTCTCTACAGTAGTGGTAAACTCATCATAGTTATATTGCAATAATATAGAAAAACTCTATTATTCTAAGGTTAGAGTTCTAACAATGGTCCGACCTGCCGGATACGAAGAGAGGGAGGATCAACTTTCGGAGGAAAATTCAGAGTAACATACCTTGATGCCACCGAAGATGTCAGACAGAGTTGAGCTATTGGAATCTCGTATGGCTAGTCTGGAAGCTGGGGTAGAAGATATGCAAGCATCCATGCGAATGGCCATGATGGAGATGCAGTGAAACTTGCTGCTGGAGATGAGTAAGATGAAGGGCAAACGATCTGAGGAGGGACAAGGTAGTGGCGCGGGAGACAGAGATCCTCAGCGTAATCACCAGCATGTTCAGTCGGAGCATTCTTTGGGTAATATGGAAGAGTACAAGATGTCGGTGAGAAAGGTAGACTTACCCATGTTCGACGGGTCTAATCCAGTAGGATGGATTACCCAGGCAGAAACTTATTTCGAAGTTGATGGCACGTCAGAAGAGGTGAAGGTCAAATTGGCTTTGTTAAGCATGGAAGGAGCTACCATTCACTAGTTCAATCTCCTCCGAGAGACTGAAGTGGAGCTCACATGGAGGAAGTTGAAACAAACTTTAATCGACAGATATAATGGGAGGAGATTTGAGAACCTATTTGAGGAGCTCTCTAATTTGCAGCAAACGGTACAGTGGAGGAATACAACGAGGCCTTCGAGTTCGTGACCTCTCAGGTAGGACGCTTACCCGAAGCACAACTCACGGGGTACTTCATGAGTGGGTTGCGCAATGAGATCCGACGAAGGGTGCGAACCTCTAGTCCAATCAATAGGGTTCAGATGATGAGAGTAGCAAGAGCTGTGGAGGAGGAGCTGTACGGGGATCAAAGGGGTTTCGAATCATCCAACCCACGACATCGCACCTGGCATCACCAAGGAGAGATTGGGTACAAAAGCCAGAGTCGGGGTCATCCTCCGTATACGAAGTCGGGGTCTTCTAATACGGTAGGTTATGGAGCGGGCCGCGCAGAAGATGGGTCGGGTCCAACCCAAAATACAACGGGTCATAGTTTTCAGCCCAGATCGCCGACCCGAGGAGTCGATTCTCACTTCACGATGCCGACTAGAATAGGGGAAGGGAACCGAAGACCATCCATGGAAAAACATCAGGACTTGCGACACATTTCGTATCAGGAGCTGATGGATCGCAAGGCAAAAGGATTGTATTTACTATGTGGGGAGAAATTTCATCCCCTCCATCAATGTTCAGAACGACAACTCCGGTTGTTAATACCGGATGACAACAAAACCATGACTGAGAATGGAGAAATTATCGCCTTGCAAGCAGAAACGGAGGAGGGGGATATAGCTCTGGAATGCCGCACCATGGTTCCTCATTTCAACCTTGAGGACAAGGCTGCTCTTCCAGGAGGAGGCAATGTTAGGATCTTCGGGAGAGAGAGAGAGAATTAGTCCAGAGGAAGGACAGTGGGCAAAGGAAGGAGTTAGTTATCAGCTGATGTGGCTAAGTAGTTAGGCATAATAGAATGTATCTAGAGAGGGGGGCTTATAAGAGGGGGAAAAAAGAAGGGAGGGATAGGCAGAAAAATTGAGAGAAGAGAGTGACAGAAGGATTCATACCTTCTGAGAAGCAAATCTGCTCTGGTTAGGGAGAAATACTACCCTACTATTCGGTAGTGATAAATATTTTACAGATATATTGAAATAATATAGAGGAACTCTAGTATTATAAGTCTAGAGTTCTAACACAGTCATCCACACAAATACTTTAGAAAATAGTTTCGCCTCATCTTTTGTGGCTTCTGTACTAACATGATTAAAAAATGAGAGAAATGAAACTTCTTCATGAAAGAAAAGGTTTCAAAATCATATGAACGAAATATGATTCAACAGCGTGATGCATTCATTTTCACTGGTCCTATCTTCTTTTGACTCTCCATTCTCTTCCCTCATTTACAACTGTCAACAAACATTAAGAAAGCTACATCACAAGTAATTGGCTTTAAGTAAAACAGTAAAAGATCTACTTGAGGGGATATAGGATGGCTGGCTTTCATAGGATATTTACTATAACACAATCCTATATGCTTACAGAAAAGAAAGCAGAAAGAAAGCCAAATGCTCACTTCCTCAAACATTGGCATTTCTTGAGTGAAGCCCATAGTATATAGCCTTGTATCTGAGCCTGGATCTTCAGCAGATATTTCACTTCTTGAAACCTGCAGTAATATCATATGCATATTGATATGTACAAGATACAAAATTTACAAGATTGATTCTTCTGCCACCAACCTTAGAGGCAAACAATTTGATTTCTATATCATCATCATCAGAAGAGCTCTTAATTTTTCTCAAGTAAATTGCTTCTCCAGCATAAACAAGCTGCAAGTAGAATATATATTTGCTTTTAAGTCAGAAACGCTGTAAGCATATGCAGAAGTTTTATAAATAGAATTTGCAAACACCAGTCTAAACTAACAATCAATACACCAATTCAATTGGGTAACGTTGCTTGATACTAACTAGGATCATACTTTCATTATTTCTTGATCATTCCATGGCCCCTTGTCAGATCTAAGACAACCCCCTTCATTTGGGCATGAACAGTGTCCACCAAGAAAGTTTGGCAATTGGCTGTTTAAAATACCAACACAAGTTTCACAGAAGTTGCGGAAGAATTTCATCCATAATGAGATGTAAGATATCACATTAACATAAATGAAATACATCAAACCTCGAGTCAATGACCTCCAACAACTTATTCTGGAATTTATTGCCTAAAACCTGGGCCACCAGAATGATTTTGTTCAGAAAACAAAAAAAAGAAAAAAAACTCACGCAAGTAAATTTAGGGACAGATTCGCAACATCTCATACATTTATTTTTGAAGTAGTTTTTGGATCAAGAAAGCTTTTCGCAGTGTTCCACAGAAATTTGAATCCACTACCGGCATTAACGATAAACATCTGATGTAGTGTCTGTTGAAAACTAGCTAATGTCAGAGACAATCACAAGCAAATTCACAAGTGACTTAAATGATCTTGTTATGTAATGATTACCACCTCAGGATAATTGTCACCATCAATTTTCTGCATGCGCATAACCAGGTCATGTGCAACCTTGCCAAAGCTCACAAAATTCTGTATAGTTAATAAACATAAGTGACACACGTATCAGTGATATCAATTACTGTAAGGCACCGGGTTCTGAAATTACCAGGCCTTGCACATCCAATATGGTTACAGTAGAATCTATGTGCCTCCTGGCTGCAATAGAACATGCAGGAAATTTCTCAGCAAAAGTCTTCTCAAACCCTTGAACATGATATTTTAAGAACCGGTCGACAGTTGTTACACTCATTAGCTTGCTAGGTTCAATTTTTCCAAGTCTTTCAATATAAACAGGTCGGCCTTCCTTGTCTACCCCATGATAACCATGAGGGTAATACCGCTGGACTTCTTCATATTCATCATATACAAAATCCTAAACTTGCAATGCAATGTTAATGAATCTGTTAGATCATTTGGAAATTAAAGTGAAAAAAGAAGTGATGATGCTGATACGCTGAAAATTTTGCGAAGGTCAAATAATTGCATGTTACCTGTATAATATTATCTACTCCATTTTCTTTCCTCCAATTGATCATATCCGACCACATCTGTACAGTTTTATCAAGGTCAAATTTCCTTGCCTTTAGAAACCTGAAATCACGAGCCTGCAAATTAGTGGATCATATTCCCCATAGGTTATGGAAGAAACAATGTGAGTAGAAGATGACAATTGCTTCCCAAACAAAAAGGGTGAGAAAAGAAAGCTAATGAATATAAACACTGCCAATATAAAGTACTATAAATTGGAAGCATCCAAGCACAGTGATCACTTTAGTTCACTTTCACCGTAGAAGTATGCATTTACTCTATCATTCCATAATTGAATAACTGATATTTTTCTAAATGCATATCAAATATCAGGCATAACTTAGTTTTGTTCTTTGGTCCTTTTACATCTGGATCTGCACACAACTGAATAGTTATATTAATTCCAGAATAATCTCCACTATAAAGTTCACTGCAATAATAAGAATCACGAAATACACCATTCTCAAAGATGCCAAACGGTCTAAACTTGGAGTTCAGTATAAGTTGAAAGCATCAAATCAAATCATTGAATTACCTCAAAAGAGTGTGGTAATCGTCGAGGCGAGGAGGAAGCAGATCTTTGGCAACCAGTGCTGGACGAAATGAATTTACAGCCTCTTCCTCCTCTGCGTCCCGAATATCATTGACGGAAATCCCGGCGTACCGACAATTGGCGACTCTTCTTCCACGCTTCCTAAGACTGTTAGTGAGTTTGGTGGATGCAGTCATTGCCTTCTTCTTCAGAGATCTGACTCTCCTTCTGCGCTTCTCGTCTTCGGAGGGCTCCAGATCCAATCCTCTAGACCTCTCACTCTCATAAACCGAGACTACCTCCTCTGCAAAGAAAAACGCAACCGCATTACATCTCATTGCAATACAATTCACCATCACTCCCTAGCTCAATCTGGATTCTATAGTTGTTCACCTGGCATCTTTGATACAACTGGAATTCACACAAAATCTGAAAAACAAGAAGTCAGAAAATCGTAAGACAGCGAAAAGTCAAAGCTAGAAGAAGATCAATGGGATGTGGAAGATTCAACAACCAAGCCAAAACCTTTAGAGCATAATAAAAGAGAAGCGAAGCGAAGCATCTGAATGGCGTTATAAAGAAATGAAATGCGGAAACAGAACAGGGAATCTCAATCAATACCTTGCACTAAACTGCATTCACACGATTCATGAATTCGCAGTAACTGGTGGATTCGTAGATATAAATACGCACACGTGCCAGAGGAGATGAGATGAGATGCGATGCGATGGAGAGCCTCTGGCTCTCTCTCTCTCTCTCTCTCTGTGAAATTGCTTTCAGTCTACGAACGTATTTTTACGCCACTTTTGTGCTTTATGCTTTTATCTCAGAAGAGAACCTCTGTTATGTTATGTTATGTTATGTTATGCCTCCGGTAATGAAAGACAGCTGGGTTAAGCTTTGAGGAAAGCCAAGGCCAAAGCCAAAGCCAAAGCCAATTGGTTGTCGTTATGGGTGATGGTTATCTTTGGAACTGTCGTTTGGTTAACGGCGTGGACGGAGGATATTATTATTCGGTGCACCATTGTGTTCACGCTACGCATACATAGGCATTTAACTAACTCTCCACCTTACTGTAGGTAGCTTAGCGCCCACACGATACGACTGCGTACTTACAATATTTTAGTATCTGTTCAAACTCAACAGTAAATCTACATCCCCGTGGGAGATTATGGCAAAATCATTATTAATTAATTAAAAATATAGTTTGAAATTCAATTTGATATGGTGTCACAACACAAAAATTCACTTGTAATTCTTTTTCCCTTTATAAGAAAATATTCTAATTTCATTTCATAACGTAAGGTAAGGTTCAAAAGTGAGCTTACTTTTCTGGTATTTTACAAAATGATAGTCTACGTGAAAAAGTAAGTAGGCGGTCACATTTGCATTTCCAATCCCAAAGTGGTGCTGGATCTGCGAATCCCCATATTTTACCTCTGCAAGTTGCTACTGATAAACTATGGCCTTATTTAACAATTATCCGATTCTATTAACTGTTAGTTATTAGCTAGCAGCTGATTATATCAATTAATTTGACCATTATAATCTAATAATTCAACATCTTGAAAAATTAAATTAACTTCTAAAACATTCTTAATAAAATTAACCCTTGAAATCAAATTTTAAACAATTAAAAACACCGTTTCAAAATTATTAGGAATTTAAACTTGCTTAACTTCAATTAAACTCATTTAATTGGAATTAAGTATTTAAAATAGTAAAAACAAACAAAACCTTCTTCTTCTTCATCATCACGCATCTTCTTATGTTTATGTACTATTTATTGATGGGACAAATTAACAAGTAATTCATGTCCACTATTCATCTCTGCCTAACTACTTCCCACGTTACTGCTTCCTTACAACCAATCTCAACTGCCATCCTTCTGCCTCACGTTGTCTCACTGTTACTACTTTCCTACGTCTCCAATGTTGCTAGCCGCAGGTTTCTTACTTACCAGCGCTAGCAAACAACACCTAAATGCAGACATAACTCCAAGCAAGTTTTAAATCGTACATAGAGAGTTTCTAAAATAGTAGATTAGGCAACACAGAAAACGACATAAAAATCTTATTAAAGAAAGAAAGGGAACAATTTTTTCTGCCGCACTTCGCACACGGTCACTTAGCCAAACAGCTGTGGGTATTCTTGAGGGCACATTCAATAGTTTTGATCAGCTGAAATCAAAACGTTGATCCTCCTGAGCTTTTTGAAAATCAACTAATTAGGTTCAATCAGCGAACCCAATCAGCTGATTACCAAACACAATAAATAGCTATTTAACATAGTCAATAAACTAAACATAGTCAATCAACTAATTTTTGGTTGATTAGCCATTCACCAAACGGGGCCTAAATCAATGCAACCAATTCAACTCCTTTGCAAGAAAATGCTAAGTTGCTTGCAAGGCTAACCAAACCTGTTGGACCCCGATTCCTTTTTCATAATCATTAAGCATATTTAAATTATTTTGAGGCATGTTTTAATTATTTTGAGGTTTTAGTTTGTTAATTTTTAATTTGGTTGGAATAAATTGAGGATTTTATTGTGTAGGTTATGATTATTAAATGAAGGGATTTAGCAACATTCGATTTATTGAGAAATTATTTTGTGATGTATTGTTAGTATTAAAAAGATTTATATGAATTGAGGATCCTATGAGTTTAAGTGATTGAGATTAAATGGGGGATTATTTAATTAGAGCTTGTAAGGATCTTAGAAATTACATTGAAGGAATTTAGTGAAATTAGAGTGTATTTTAATAAGGTGTTAGACTTTAAAATTTGAAAGAGCCCATTAGGAAGTTAAATATGTTTTAAGGCTTAAGGTATATTAGATGGGCTTATAGCCTTTGGAATATATCTTACATGAAGAGTAAATGAAGTAAAATGGGCTAGGTCCATTGATGCAATTAAATGAATAAGAATGAAAAGGAGGCAAATGGGCTAGGGTTTCTTAGGGTCCATTAGGTTACACTTAAATGAGATAAATGAGAATGAAAGGAAGTAAGTGGGCTTATAGCCCTTTGAAGTAGCATATAAATGAAGAAGAAAAGGAAATTAAATGAAGGCTTTAATGTAGGCCCACAATATTGGTAGATTAAGTTACAAAAGGAAGAAGGAATAAGCCTTTGGGCTAGAGCCCATTGAGGTTGAAATGAAATAAGAATTAAGGAAATGAAATCTTGGGCTTGAAGTTTTGGGCTAAAAGTGTTAGGTTAAGTAAAGAAGGAAGCTTAGGGATTCTTATCTGGTGATAACCTGACCGTAGGTCGAGCTTCGAATACCAACTCGACCCTTTGAGTTCTTCTAGTAATTCTTCTATAAGGGGAATCGAGAATTTGCTCTTAATCGTATGCTTGTTCAACTCTCTATAGTCAATACATTCTCCACAAGTTATCCTTCTTCCTCACTAGGATCACCGGTGACGCGTATGGACTCAAACTTTTCCTTATGAACCCCTATTTTGCCAACTCCTGTACGGCCGCCTATTCTATTGCATTTTTCTGTTCCCCAGAGTAACGATACGGTCTCACATTGATGGACTCCACCCCAGGTTTGAGATGTATCGTGTGGTCACACGCTCGATTTGGTGGTAAACCTGTTGGTTCCAAAAAGATTACCCCATATTCATCTAACAACCCGTCCAAGTCATCTCAGGTCTGGGCGTCTTCGTTAACATCCAGACCTTGCATCTGGAGTTCTATCGGCTCTATCAATCGTAACATAAACAACATACTCTGGTTAACATTTTGGATAACCTTATGGAAGTTCTTACCCGATACCTCCTTCACCGGTACTTCCAGGTTGCCCTCAGCTTAACGATCTTCCCTTCCCATTGGAATTCCATTGTCTGCTTCTTGAAGCTGCATAAAATGTCGTCCAGTGTGCTCAACCACTGGACCCCCAGCACCATGTCACAATTGCCCATGTTAATGATCAGTGCCTCAGCTCCGAATTGAATGCCCTGCATTTTTCACTCGAACCTTCTGCATACCTGCCTGCAATCCAACTTCAAACCTCCTCCCACAGTAATGTGTATAGGTGCGATGGCGTCCACACTTACCTTCTCTCGATGTACAATACCCACATCCAGGAAGTTATGTGTGCTTCCACTATCAATTAATATGTGGAGGATCCTCTTGCCGTGACTCCCCACCAACCTTAACTGTTTGTAATCCGTCTGATCTTTCAATCCCCACATGGCTTCCAACGAGATATTGGGATTGAGGGGAGCTCTGTAACTCATCGGTTACCTCCACTTCTTCCTCCGAACATTGGACCCCCAGCACCATGTCACAACCGCCCAGTTTAATGATCAGTGCCTCAGTTCTGAATTGAATGCCCTGCATTTTCCACTCGAACCTTCTGCATACC
>JAOTAZ010000219.1:13915782-13926950 GCA_025629785.1 Erythroxylum oxycarpum
TTTCATTTGTTTTATTCTTTCTCTCATTTTGATTGAAAACTTAAAAACAAGTAAAACAAACAAATTCAAAAACACACGTGCATATAAAAAGTAATGCGGAAATGTAAAGGAAAGGAAATTTACTTCCCTTGGATTGGCTCCCAAGAAGCGTCTTTGTTTAAGGTTGTTGGCTGGACTCCTTGTTTCCTCCTCATGTGACGAAATTGTGATCTTCAGGTGTCACATGCGGCTCCTCCAAATGAGGTAGTTCCGGATAGGGCTTTAGTTGATCATCATCCCTATTCAGCGTCTTCCCTATCCTCAAACTCTCAATCCCGACTGAGTCCATATACTCCAGAATATTTTGAACGTCTCTTCACCTTTTTTTTCATCATTCAATTCCTCCAATCTATTATGTAAAGGTAAAGAGTTAGTCTCAAATATAATCATGGACTCAATACTTACCTCCGAGCTAAAAGATCTGTCCTTTTCGGGTTCAAGCTCCTTCTCCACTTCTTCGAAACAAACAATTCGTTGCAGTTTGACCTCAAAATTCTCAAGCTCCTCGTCACTTTGCAATGTTTCCTCACAAACATCTATTGGGTACACCTTAGGTTGATACGGTTGCTCCTCTTCGATTTGTGATTCTAAGCGATTAAGCCTTATTGCCATCTGACCCATTAGGTGTTTAATCTTCTGTTGGCTTGCTTTTGTTTCTTGTTGGAATTCTTGCAACTGTTGTTTCATATTCTGTTAAAATTGTTGCATATCCTATTAAAATTGCAAATTGATAACAGCAAGATTCTTAACAAGTTCTTCTAAAGATGACCTGAATCATGTTGGCTCTCCGGATCTTGGGTGTTAGACCATGTATTTTTTGGAAATTACCCTCCATCCTTTTGGAATTGTAGAGTATTCTCCTACAATTGCAAAGTATTAGATTTCAAAATATTAATCAACTCTTCCAGAGATGGATCAGAGTCGTGATAGGAAACTTCTGGTCTAGATGAGAATTGTTGTGCATCCTGCAAACTATCATAGAAGTAATTCTGATGATTATCCCATCCATAACAAAAGTTAGGTTGATCAGTCCAAACATTGTTATACGATTGAGAATATGAGTTATAAAAGAAATTACTTCCGTCCATATCGATTTTTTTAAAACACAAAATAAAAAGTGAAAAGATCACTAAATAATTGAAAAGAAATCAATTACGAAAAAGTATATACAAAACACCAATTAAATCACAAACAAAAACTAAAACACTGCACTCCCTGGCAACGGCACCAAAATTTGATCACGCGTCGTTATGCTAGTCAAAATAAAACAACTAGACCTACTACTATAGCAGTGGTGAATCTAGGTCGATCCCACAGAGGGTATGCATAAAGTTTATGAAATGAAATTAAATGATGTTTAGGTTTAACGGGGGGTTTTGGATTTTTGAAAGAAGAAAATAAAATGAAACTAACTAACCTAATGAAAACAAATTAAAAAACATGCAAAAAAAAGGATAAAAATAGAGAATTCGGTAGGGACCCAGTTTTTTGGTTCAATCTCTGCCTACACCCTAATTAAGCATATTTCATTAAATTTTTTGTTCTCAAACCTCTCCTAGCAACTATTAATCGTGAGTTAATAATTAACCTGAGTTTTTTCTTAAGATTTTTTTAATCAAGATACAATCGTTAAGTAAACCTAACCATTAAATAACCTAGGATACGATCCTTAGATTTAATTAGGCAGTAGCATTACGAATTAGAAAAATTGATTAATCAAGGCAACAACCACATATGATGTGTCATTTAACCTAGGTCATGTTATCCCTAATGATTATGAATCATTAGTCGCTACACATGAATTTTAACATAACAATTACGGACTATATCAAAATTCTAGCAATGGGTTTGCAATTAACGATTTAATGAACGCATTAAACTCATCTTTTCACAATACCCAATAGGTTCATACTCAAATAACTGAATAATAATAATAATTCGATTATCCATACACAATACCCAAATCAATTAACATAGGATAATACAATCAATTCCTAATGAGAGAAAGAAACAACAAAGTAATTAAAAAATACTTAACCCAGGTCGTCGATGTCGATGTTACCTTCGAATCAACGTTGGGATGTCTAACCCTTCATAAATCTTTCCCAAAAAAATGCTTCAACCTCCTTTCCAATCCCTAGCCGAAAAATCCTTTCATTGCCATTTACTCTTCACTATGCCTACCCTTCACCACGCATGCACCAACTCTCCAGCTTCTCCAAAAACACACTCCTAGTTTGCGTTTAACGCAATTGTATGCGTTAAATGTAGATCCTCATGCCAGCCTCTCTATTTTTCCACCCACTGTTTTATTCCTTTGTTCTTGTAGTGTCCACTGTTCTGCTAATGGGACGAATTAATGTTGGTTCCTCTTTTAAAACTTACCTTCTGTGCATTTGGGACGTTGCGTTTCATGCGGCATACGCATGCATTAAACGCCCAAATACAGCGTACGCATGACATGTCCTTCTACTACACTACCGTCGCTGCCTACTGTTATGTCGTTTTGAGCTTTCATCTTGGTTGTGCCTTGCGTTGTCGTATTGTCCCCCTTCCCAACTGCTTGCATGTCATTTTGACCTTCTTCTTTTTTTCCAGCAGTTCATCTTCATTCACTATTCTTTGCATTTTTTCTTCCTTTAATTTTCTTCTTGACTTTTAATTTTCTTCTTCTTGCTCCATAAAGATAAGCAAAAATAAATCTTCAAAAAATGACCCATATGTCGTGCTAATTTTTTTTACTTTAAAATTGTACCTAAAATCACCTATGAATTAAAGTAGGTATCTTAAGCATTTTCGTATCATTAATCGCTAAGTATAAATGATTAAGTATATCAACAATTAAACACATATCAGATATATATATTAAAGCGCACACACGGAATTAAAGGATTGAAAATTTCGGATTCAAGGAAACAAGAAGATGGTAGATTCGAATTAACCAAAATTAAATCTGATATGCAGGGTTTCAAATTTACCTAATAGTCCTCACGAAGAACTTGTCTCGAGCAACCTAGATAACGGGTAAAGAACAAACCAAGAAAGTTGTTTAGGATCAAAATCATGCCACAATCTGATTCAGTCAATAAATGATGTTTAATTCCTAAGTTAATAAGAACAAAAGGGGTTTCTCCTCTCAATATGGTCGGCGACACACAAGAAATAATATGATCCAAAGTTGTCTTTCCCTAACCCTAAAGAAGGTATTTATACCTAGGTCAAATAATAAATGGCTTAGGCTAAATAATACATGGAAGCTCAAAATAAATATAACTTAAAACAAGTCCAAAATAAAATGCTCATAGGCTAGTCCAACGCGTTCCCAAGTCTAATTATAGGCATGTCTTTTCTCTTGGGCTTAAGTGATGATGCGCAGCCTAATACAATGGTATTTAAGTCCCAAGTGAGTCCAATCTAAGGATTTGACATAAATGAATTGATTTGGATTGTGATTCAAATAGCTCTCCTCCAATAGGCCTGGTGCACTCCATCCTCTCCACAAATTGACCCACATGTGCATAAAGAGCCTCTTTGAGTCTCTCGGTCCTAACTGTGGACACAAGTCCAACTGGAATGATAAGCTAGCCCCTGTCACGCACGCCATCTCCATGGTGATCCTTACTCCTGCTCACATCATATATAGAGCACTTAGAAAGGGAAAGAGGACCTAGTTTACAAATTGACAAAGAGTCTTTGTACACTCAGACAAGCATCAACAAGTTTACTAGTGGTAACTTTATTATCTTGATGTTGTATGTTAATGATATGTTGATAATGGGATAAGACGTTAACATGATTCATAGGCTAACAGAAGACTTGTTCGAGTCCTTTGATATAAAAGATTTGGGTCCTATAAAACGGATTTTTAGGCATGGAAATTATTTGTGGCTGGAAGGTAGAAAATTTGTAGTAATCACAAGAAAAGTATATTGAATGGTGCTTGAAAGGCTTAATATGAAGCATGTTAAGTCAATTAGCACACTATTAGCAGTTTATTTCAAGTTGAGTACGTGAGCTTGTCCTACCATCCAAAAGGAGAAACCAATATGTCCACTATTCTAGTAGTGGACATATTAATTTTCAAAAATATGTCCACTATTCTGTATTCCTTTGTTGTTGGTTCTTTGATTTATTTCATGGTGTGTACAAGGTCAGATATTACACAAGTTGTTGAATTAGTGAGTAGATATTTAACTAATCTAAGAAAGGTTCACTAGGAAGCAATAAAGTGGATCTTTATATACTTTTAGGGTACTTAAAGATGGAGTTTGTACTTTGTTGATGGTGAGCCAATTCTAGGAACATACACATATGTGGACATAGTTGGTGATCTCGATAACAGGAAGTCCACATCAGGTTACTTATTCAAATTTGCAGGGCATTCATTTCTTCATAATCTAAGTTACAAAAGTGTGTAGCCTTATCTACAACTGAGGTAAAGTATGTTACAACTATGGAAGCAGGTAACGAGTTGCTTTGGTTGAAGTGATTCCTTCAAGAATTGGATGTGAAACAAGAAAAATACATGGTATTTTATAACAATCAAAGTGCCATAGATTTGAGCAAGAAGTTTATGTATCATTCCCGAACCAAGTATATTGATGTAAGGTATCAAGAGTTGCGATCAGTGGTTAAGGAGCAATTAATGAAATTGAAGAAGATTCACATAAACAAGAATAGGGCTGATATATTGACGAAGGAAGTTCCTAGGAGTAACCTTGAGCTTTGTGGCAAGCTCGCCAAGATGGCTTTCAAATGATTGATGGGGGATTTTATTTTTCGTCCGAAATAGGTTAGTGAGGGAGATCATTGTGGGTGGTACGCCTATTTTAGAAAAACATTTTTGACCTATAGAACAACGTTTGAACTTTGGGAGTCTTAGTTACCTTTATAGATCGAAAGGAACGAATATTAGGCAAAGTTGAGACAGAAAATTGATGAATTGAAGTTGTTTTTAGAAGATAGGCCCATTTTAAGGTTGAATACACACTTTTTGGGGTTAAACACGCCCATGTCGTTGGTGGAAATGGTCATGTATATGACTATGTCTTCTTCTGTAACCATGCATGAGTTGTAGAATCAATTTCACCTATATAGAGGTCAGATATGCTCGTATGGTGCTGGAAACAATCGTGTATCTCTGCGACTGTTGAGTATTGAAGTGAGTTTAAGGGATACATTCATCAAACATGCCTAGTTTAAAGCTTGAATTCTTGTTAGTATGATATTTAATTAATGAATTTACTTATTGGTTTAGTCTAAAGTTTTTTCTTCTACATTAAAAAAAATTTCACTTAAATTTTGAGTTTTATTTTTTAATCATCTATATTGATTGAGTTGATTATTTATTAAGACTGAGTTGTTTGAAATTAATTGGTTATTCTTGTTAGTCTTGTGAGTATTATTATTTTGAACCAACCACATTGATCAACCGTGTCACCAGAACAATTTGAAATGCTGGGACCTATGCGTGTTTAATCGGGGGCTTGTTTAGCTATGCCGAATTTGGCGTGCCACGTACCCTTTTGGAGTTCAAGAAAACAAAAAACCAATCATCAAATTAAACGCCGTCAGAGAAAGATGGCAGAGTTTCAAACTATTCTCTAAAGGATGCTTCCCTGTTCAGTTCTCCAAATGATTCCGTTTTCCCTTGGGAAAAGTATGCACTTCATTGATTTTAAGTTTCTTCTTTCACCTAAAGTGATAAAGATACTGGTTGGAGTGACACAACTTGGGTGAAATGAAGCAATAGTAGTTGAAATATTGCAATATTTTGTCAAGTCCTGTTTAAATATTTCAAGTACGCACTGTTGCCAAACCAAAATGGAGATGAACCTCTCAATGTGTGGGAAAATGATATACGTGCTTCGGTATTTTGTAGAGCTGAGCCCACAAAGCAACAGTTTGGGCCCCCATTTGACTATCTGTGGCCTAAAGCACTCCAAAAGCGATGATGTTGACGACTCAGCAAATTTCAAGCATAAACTACATTGAAACATGCCAGCTATCTAAATTGCAATTGAATTTGGTGAAATTCGAATACTAAACTTGTGGAAAGCCGACAAACTTTGGTAGGTCACATATGTGGTGGAACTTGGAAGCCCGATTAAAGGCTTGAAACGAAGTCCAAGTGAAGATGGGTTAGAGGAAGCATCATCTCCGCCGTTGAAAAAGGCCTCGAGATCCCAAAACAGACACAGAAATTAATGTGTGAGGGACAACAGGACAGTGTAGTGTACTGTCACTGATGATTCACGTGCACCTTATTCTATTATTACAATATACGTCCAAAACCACGTCTCTTAATGCCTCTGCAGCTCCTACTGTCGCTCAAAACTCACACACGTGTCTTTCTGTTCTCATGTTCGTACTCTATCCCCACACCTTCCTCACTATTGCTCTTGTTTTGCCTTTTCTTTGTTCAACTCAAATTAGGTTTATAGAATTGAAGACGGCGAAGAAGACAATACTACACAATTTTATTTTTAGGTGCTGTTCAATAATATAAATTTTTTGTTCTCATCACTTCACATCTAATGCTGTGTCCATTATATATTTTTAGAAAAGAAAAAGAAAAGGCATCTGGCAATGGCATTTGTACGATGCTATAATTACTGAGAAAATTTGGCATCTTAATTACTTCCCGGTTACTAAAACATATCTTTCCTGATTAAAAGAAAAGGAATGATAAGATCATGATTATAGGTTGTAGGAATCTATTAGTATTAATTAGCTTAAGAAAAACCTAACAAGATAAGATGAAGCATAGCATATTTGCTTCCATGTAAGACGTTTCCGTCTCCTTCTTACACCAACTTATACTGTCTGGCTCTCAGCTCTAATCTAAAATCAAACTTCCTCCAAACTGCACCGCCATAGCTACTTCTGTCGGCTCTCTCTCTGACTAAATCTATCTGTTCATGTAGGATATGCAGCCAAATTATGGTGTACTTGGCAACCACCATTACCGCCATCACCACCCAATCATGGAGGTTGGTGGTAGTTGCCCATCATCAGATTACCCCATTTTGAGTTCTCAAAACCTAAGCCTGCACCATCCCTATCAACAGAGAGAAACCCACCAAAATTTTTCGCCAGAAACACCACAACAGCGGTCCTACGTTGCCGCATCCCATCAGTTGCTTCACCACCAACAACAGTTCCCCCCATTTCAACAGCTCGAGGAGAGGCTGGACCGAGAAATATCGCAGCAACAATCCCAAGTTTCGTCTTTCCCATCCTTCTTCGGCGTGAATTTCAAGTTGGGTCTCAATGAAAACAGTGGCAGTACTCATCAAGATGGTGCTTTGAATCAAGGGGGAGCAGCTACTTTGCTTAATGGGGATGATTCCAATCTCTCCAATTCGTTGGTAATGCCTCAGTGTTGGAATTCCAATGTAGATTCTGCTGCCGCAATCAAGGAGCCATTTTGGTAACAGCTAAATGATAAAGTTATCACCTTTATTAATGATTCGCTAGCACTTTGATTTTCTAGCTCTGTGGGCATTCATGTCATCTACCTGTTTGTTTAAATGTTGCAGGAAACTGCTCAACAGAAGTAACAGCGAGAAAGAGGCTCAGGGAAGTGACAACAAGTACTACAATCTTATACGTGCAAAGCACGTCGATGGAAGTCGCGAAAATTGCAAGAATTCGGACGGTAAATTTGGGCTCTTTGGCGAGCTTGAAGCAATATGTAGCATTGCGAAGACTGTTGACACTAATCAGACAGGCTCCGGATTTGCACCGACAGGAGAAAATTCACCGACCAATAAATGTCTTTCCGTACCATTTGGTACCACAGAGAATGAGAATATTGGTGCAATGAACAATGTAGTTGGAGTTGACCATGGGTCAGAGAACTCTATTGGGGAGGAAGTTTTGTTGAGGAAGAGACTAAAGAGGAAGAGAAAGAGGAAACTGAAGGAGAAGTTGAATTCAATGGTTGGGTTCTTCCAGAACTTGGTGAAGGAACTAGTGAACCATCAAGAGAAGTTGCACAGGGAGTTCTTAGAAGCAATTGAGAGAATGGATAGAGAGAGGACACAGAAAGAAGAAAAGTGGAGGCGTCAAGAAGCTGAAGAGTTCAACAGGGAAGTCATTGCTAGAGCTCGTGAACAAGCTCAAGCTTCAGATAGAGAAATTCAATTACTTTCTTATGTAGGGAAAATTACAGGCCAGAGCATCGATCTTCCTGCTAGAAGGACGCCATTGGTCCTCCAAGCAGAAGCTGCTATCGATGAATTGACAACCAATGAATCCGCTAACCATAAGAGGTGGCCTAAAGCTGAAGTTGAGGCTTTGATCCAGGTAAGAAGTAGCATAGAGACAAAATTTCAGGAAACTGGCTTAAAGGGGCCTCTTTGGGAAGAAGTAAGTCATTTAATGGGTTCAATGGGGTACGAAAGGAGTGCCAAGAGGTGCAAAGAGAAGTGGGAGAATATCAACAAGTACTTTAGGAAAGCCAAAGAAAGTACTAAGAAGAGGTCTCAGCAGTCCAAAACTTGTTCATATTTCAGTCAACTTGATGAGCTTTACTCGAGAACACACATTAACCGCTCTGCTGATAACATCATGTCTGGCGTTGGACCACCGTCTATGAATGAGGCTGGGATCGAAAATAAAGACATTCCAGAGCTTTTAGAAGCTTTTACTGTTCGGAGAGGTCTAACAACTGCAACAAAATCCAACGTGGAATCTGATGAGATGGGCTCCGACAGATTACAATTTGACGACTCGGTGGACTGTAGAGTAGAATTTGAAGAAGGAAGTGGTTAACAAGGGAAAGACCACATTGATGAACTAGACAAAAATTGTCGAGAAGCTATAACATGATGACAATGACGATCGAGGACTGAGGTTACAAAAATGTAGAACTACATATTAGACTACCATATCAGGTGATTCTTTTGGCGACTTTACAAAGTTTCAAAGCGAAAGACAATACTTTTATGCTCTTTAGCTCATTCAGGCTCTTAGTTTTTGCTGGAACTTAGTAATTACATGATCCAAGACTATTCGGCTTTAGTTTTTTTTTCGTATTAAAAACAGAAGACTAAAAAAGTTGGACCTTGTTGAGTTATGATTTGCATATATAGTTGCTAATGTGAAATAAAATCTTCGTTACTATTCCATTGGAGATTCAACAGCAAGAATGTTTTTCTTTTCATTTTCTTCCTTAACTCTAATTTCTCAATATTGATTTTTACGCTTTCTTAAGTTCTTTCTTGTTTCTCAATTGGACCTTAGCATTGAATGCTTGGTAAATAACCTTTTTATTTGTACATCAAAGAACCTAAATATATAAAGTTGTGAAGTCCAAACTCTGGTGGCTTCTTTAATATTAATTTGGAATAACCTAACCTGTTTCATCTCATCTTCGATTGTTCATTTGCAAGTGTGAAGGACATATGGGCTGAAAGTCCGTCGTCGGCTTTTAAAACCGTAACTTTTATGCATAAAGGGTTGGGGTCAGAGTAAGACCTTAATGGGTGAGAGATTTGTCTGATTTGTGACGTAAAAAGTGGAGAAGAGAGAACACCTTCTTGGTGGAGTGGTTTGGGTCATAGAAACATGGCAAGATGATAATGTTGATTAGAAATGCAGTCAATCTAGATCCGAATACATGTTATTCCATTTTAACTGGCCTAATTCAAGAAACAAAAGTAGGTTCATATTAGTTGGTTTGGAGGAAGCTGTCGTCTACAATCCAATCCTGGAGCAATATGTCTTCCTCGGACAACGTCAAACTTTCGTCCAAAGTTGTCCATTCCTTCGTAACACCAGTACCTTCTTCATCTGCTCCATCGTCAAGCTGACAATTCCTGAAAAATTCTGAATCAGAAATTTCAGATGAAGAAAAATTCTCGATGCAGAAGTCCGACCTCGATCTTTGTGAATCACATTCCTTGGATGTGTCTGGAAAAATAGAGCTACCAGCTCTCAATCCCACATCCTCTAAATCATCTGTTGCCGTGTGAGAGCTCAAATTCTGATTTACAAGTGCTTCCTTGGTTGGAATCATAGTTGAATGGGGCATGATTTCTGTTCCTAAGGGGGTTTGATCAGACACTTGGATTTGATTACTCTTTTTCTTTTCATCGCTACTTTGTTTGGATTGTTTGCCATAAAGTTTCTTCACCAGGATTGTGTTCCAGTAATTCTTGATTTCGTTGTCTGTTCTCCCAGGAAGTCTTCGAGCAATTAAAGACCATCTACAGTAACAAAAAACAATAAACACAAGCGTACATTTTTATAATCTGATGATAGAGACAGAGATGAGGAAAAGCGCACTTGTTGCCTAAAAGCTTGTGGAGACGAATGATGAGATCCTCTTCATCATCTGAAATGTTACCTCTCTTGATATCAGGTCTAAGGTAATTCAACCACCTCAGTCTGCAGCTCTTTCCACATCTCTTGAGACCTTCAACAGTTGTATTAATTCTAGTGAGCATCTTGTGGTAAGATACTAATGAACTACTATACTAGCAACCACTTACCAGTTTGCCTGGGAACGTTTCTCCATTTCCCTTCGCCATGAATTTTGACATATTCAGTGAGAATTTGGTCCTCGAGAGCAGCCCAAGCCCCTCTAGTTATTCCTTCCTTGGAGCAACAAGGAGTTCTACCCATTTTGACGCTGTGAATTGAGACTCTCTCTCTCTTATCTTCCACAAGAATAGCGACTCCCATACATTGTCCTCTTTGTCTTAAAGATTTAAATATATATATATAGGTGAAAAGAAATGAAGTCGTCTTGCTCCTGCAAGTGGAAAATGAGCATTGCCAGTTAAGATTCAGCCTGCGTACAAAAAGTATACGGCATTAATCACTTGTTGGTTGAAGACTCCTTTCAGGGGACAAACTTACCCCAATTTGTTAAGTATATACGTATTTGGCGTGCAAGTAATTAATAGATATCCATTATTTAGGAACCAGCTGACTGTTGGTGCCTAATAATTTAATCTGTAGTCCGAAGTGTAAGGTTCCTGGTTCTATGTCAGTTTCCAATCTCATTGATTATAGCTGTGAATGATCACAGAGAGAGTTTGGACTTTGGAGTATACGTGCCGTAAGAGAGTTTGACTGAGATCTTGTGCGAGCGGTGCACATTATTATATAAACCGGCA
>JAOTAZ010000219.1:13956730-13967908 GCA_025629785.1 Erythroxylum oxycarpum
ATAGCTGGAAGGCTACCTGGGCGAACAGACAATGAAATCAAGAACTATTGGAACACTACTTTGGTCAAGAAAGCTAACTCTCAATCAGCTTCACTACAGTCCAAAACCAAGTCCCCAACCAAATGCAGACCCATCACCACGGAACCCACCACCGTTGACCAATCTTCACCGACGGCATCCCGAGTCATCCGTACAAAGGCCACCAGGTGCACCAAGGTTATGATCTCACTAGAGTCGCCACCGCCACTGGAGCTTCAAGTCCCAACTATGAATCAGCTTCAGGTATCTGATCTTAGTCCAGCATTTTGCAGTGGAGATGATGGTCAAGAGTTGCATACCCTTGAACAGGACACATCCCAGTTCTTTAACTTCAATTTTCAAGCAAGCGATGGGTCAGAACTTCAAGTGGACTACGATGAGTACAACCAGGATTTGGGCATCCCTGTTCATTCCACAACGTTGGAAGAGCCAATGTTTAAGGAGTGGAACACAGGTACTATCTTAGAGGGCAATGCCACTTTGGATCTGGAGGCTATAACATCTTTGCTAGATTCTGAAGAATGGCCATAAATGCAAATTAGTAGTTAAGCGTGTTCTAAGAGCTTTTCTAATAACGAGAATAGAAGATCGTTTGAATTGGTTTTGCACTTGCTAGTGAAAGGGGTGTGATAGACAAATTATGCAGTTAATAATGTATCAGTGTGCTACTAGAAAAAATGTTTCCAAGAATGAGTTGGTATTAATGGTTTGAAAAACTTGCACGTTATGAAATGAACATTTCATTGAATGTTTTCTTCTTACGAAAAATAATGCACGGGTCACTCTCTGATGATGTCATTTGATGCTCCCAATTTGTCATTTGCACCTTTGAGAGCTAAGCTAATAGAGCTATTAGTGGACAAGGTCCTTGTCATTTGTCACAATGGCTGCTACAAAAACAACGGTGGCATGGCATCCACTCGAAAATAGCAATATTCAATTTTAAGTTTTGAGTCAAAAGTTACAAATAGGAGTGTCAATTTTGGTCTGACTTATTCGATCAGGCTCAATTTTCGTTCAAGTTGATCGAATCACGGGCAGGTCAGGGGCTAAAATAGTTCAACTCAATTGGGCTATGAGTTGAGGTTATGTCGAATACGGGCCAACCAGCAGCCAAATCAATAAGACAAAATCGATATCATTTTGTAAATGACGAGCTGGGCCTAGCATCTAGCCTAAGGTCAAGCAATTAGGCCACGAGTTGACGTTAGGTCGAATACGGGCCAGCCAGCGGCTAGATCAGCAAGACAAAATCGATATCGTTTTGTAAATGGCGAGTTGGGCCTACCATCTAGCCTAAAGTCAGGCAAGGTCGAGTTAGGAGCGGCGCTTATCGACACAGACCCATTAATATCCCTAATTAGTGGACAATGATCTAGCGCTTTCAACATTTAACAAAGCAAGGGTATGCAGTCTAAATTAATAGAATGATGTATGTTCTAGAAATGAGTCTAATTCAATGATAAAATTACATCCACAACTTTTTAATCACTTAAATTGTACTGTTAAAACTGGACCTCCACATCGTTGTTATGCTCTGGTATCCCAATAAGCTTAATTAGTAACAACAATGCAACTACCCAGCTTTTGTGTTATGTTATATATTTCACAAAACAATCAGAAAATCTCTTTACGAGGATGGCACCAAAAAGATCACTACAAATTATTTGTAATCTTAGGTGTTGGGTCCTAGGCTGCTTTCTTTGCCAATTGTGTGATCCAAAGCAAAGCAAACGAAAAGGAAAAGGCTGAAGATTTTCTCGCTCTTACTTCAAGGAACGTGCAAAAGAAGTATAAAGAAAAAAATGGTCTACCATAGCATAGAGGTGCAAAAACCTAAAAGAGCTCACGTGCAGCAACTTAATGTCATATTTCTGAAATTAATCTTTTTTTATTGGCATGTTTGAACTAAAGTCACTGCCTTTATATTAGAACATTTTTAGTCCATTTTATTTTATTTTTATCATGTTTTGTAATTTTCAGTCGTTTATTTATGTGAATTCTATATAAATAAATGATTGAAATTTATGGGACAGAATAAAATGGACAAAAATCCTGTTTTCGATAAAAGATAATCTACCATGAAACTTGTTCTCACAATCTAAAAACGATTTCTCACTACGTTGGAAAAAAAAGGGTAATTAATCATCAACGTGGATATGGTTGAGCATTTGAAAGCCATCGAGCATTTGAAAGCTATGGCTAGCTCTGACTTTTTTTTCTTCGTGAACACGGCAGACATGTTGAAAATAATGCAGCATTCGATCAATGCATTTCGATTTTTGAGCAAAACTGATCATGAACTGACGAGAGGGTGGTGGGAAAGAATAGTTTTGTATTTCAGTTTACGTACAAATCATGGTGATCATATTCAAAAGCTGACTTTAGAGCCTGAATTAAGGCTCTTCATGGTAGATTGTTTGCTTGTTAATTAATCAGCTTCTGTTTTGATTTAATCGATATCACACTTACTTATATGTTAATTAGCTTACTCCAACCACTGCGTCAGGCTCTTCACGATATATAGATTGTTTGCTTGTTAATTAATCAGCTTCTGTTTTGATTTAATCGCACCTACTTATATGTTAATATTAGCTTACTCCAAACTCTTGCCGCAGAAAGAAATAAAACAGCAACGCACTACCTACATATCATTTTTATAGATACTGCTTAACTTAGGATTGCCGCTGTTCATCATTACTTGACTTTTAGTCCAAGTAATCATATTATTAATGACCACTACCTATAGGTACATTTTCCATATGGCACTCTCATTTTTCAAACATTTTATACTAGTAAGAATAAGACTACGTATCACTAAACCTATCTAGACTCCGCGTCTCGATAGAATTTCTATTAGTTGTTGTTGTTGAATTTAGCATAGAAATAAAAGTTTCTCCCTTATTTGTTAAGGTTAAAACCTTAGAAATTTTAGTGAAGATTATATCAGTTATATATATTTTTTAATGTACTAAAAAGAGAAGACATTGTCTTTATTTCATTCTTGGTCGTTTTAATTTATGTATTTATGCAACAGTCAACCTATAGGCTATAAAGAAAACACTTACTAAAAGGAGAAACATAGAGGGATCATGTGCCATGCCATTCTATTATTACGTGCTTAATTAATTCCAACCAAGCATCAAATTCATATCTCAAGATTAGTGTGCTGAGCCTTTCAAAGAGAGGTAATACGCTACGCAAAGGATCTTAATTAATTAATAACTTGGTTGGATTGATAATTGCCCAATCGCTAATGTCATTAAAGAATTGGCTAATTAGATCTGACCAGTGACCATTTATATGAAGTAGGGTGGTCAACTTAAAAACCTAACTATGGGACCATAACCGAGATTTTCGTAAAGGCTACTTATAATAACGTTGAAACTTTGTGTTCAGATGAGCAAACCTAAATCTCCATCATTATGTTACCATTTCGTGAGCTTAAACAATACTTGTCAACCCTTAATTAAATGCGAATGATATTAAAGTAGTTTTAAGGTATGTTTCTAAGAATTAATATCAAACTTAACCCAATTTGCTTACGTTTAGAAATGAGTTAACAAGTTCACCGTAATTAGCAATTTATGTTTAGACATGGAGTCCATAGTAGTTAGCAATTTATGATTTATTGTTGAAGAAATGGGTTTAGCAAAATTCAAAACTTGACCACTTTGAGGAGGTGGTGAAAATTGCCAAATTCTCATGGGTACAAGAAGATAGTTATATTATCTCTTTATTGAAATTGAAGTAGGTTTAGATTATTTCCCATTTCCTTCTTCTCCAAGCTTGAAACAACTGCACCATTTTGTTGACCAACAGATGTGTGACCGACAAAACAAGGCTTCTAGCGAGGGAAGTTGATATCCTCCTGCCAGGAAAGTTGCTGCAAACCCCAACAGTCATGCTACCTTAGAAAGTTTTTATTCTAAGGAAAGACTAAAGAAGAATCATAATTACTTCGAACTCAGTTCTAACTGATTGCATATTATCAGTTTCCATCTTACAATTACTACTCCAAATCCATTCCCATTAATTTTAGTTCCAGTTTTTGGTTCCAGAAGGAGCTTTTCGTATGATTGCGTAAACAAAAACGATACAAGTAGAATGTGAATTCAGCTTCAGTCCAGCTTTGGTTTGTGAGGTGGAAGAGGGAGGAGAAACAACTGATTATTGGTGAAATGAAAAGGCTTCGCATTTGGAACAAATATGATAGGTCCCGTGATCACATCCTCAATGAACAGATTGCATATTAATTGAAATCAGATCCGTACAGTAAGAAGAATTAAAGAGTCTCCTATTCTTTCCCGAAAGAAATATCAGTACAGACTTCTCTGCCCTCTTTTCTAACAGAGAACTCCTATTTGTTCTCATCTTTCTCCCTCCCAAGGTGTAACAAACTTGTAACAACCCTATTCTGTTTTCCAGGCCTAAGTAACTACCCAGAACCACCTGGCATCAACTTTTCTTTCTTGCTCTTTTGTCTAGTATAGGTAACCTTAATTGGGGGTCTAACAAAATAACATTAAAGTCTTCGTTATTTGTTATTAAGGACATCATGACAAATTGGGTAGTTAGCAGCAGTTTTCATTCCATTGCATTTGTGTTCAGGTTTCTTGGTTTTAAACAATGATGATTGCGGTTGTCTTCTGCAAATTGTGTTGTACGCATAATGAGTTGCAGTCATCGGACCGTCAATTCTTTCCAAAACATCCCCAGAATAACGTATATGATGTTTAGAGAATACTGCTGATACTTTAAAACCTTGGCCAGGTTAAAATCAAATACTGCATCCTTGCAGAATTTCTGAAAGCACAAAAGCCAGAATATATATACCTTACTTTCTAATGTTTTATTAACTTCCATGAAACTAATTCAAAGGTACAGTTGGTAATAATGCAGAACAAGGTACATGATGGAAAAGTAGAAACAGAAAAGGTTTAAGCAAGCATTATAACAGGGCCTCAATATGCGAACCAATATTCTCCAGGGACTTGGTCTCCGGGTATGAACCAGTTCAGAAAGTTGAGCCATTGAAGCCAAAGAAAGACCGCTGCTTGGAAAATGTGAAACATATAGGAAAATGAGCTCAGCATGTAGATGATAATGAAAAAGTTGGTAATAGAGTATTGTTTGCCTCAGCGTTAACCAGACAGTTCTCATGATAATTATAGGTCATACAAATTTAAGATTCTATTATCCCAAGACAATAAAAAGATGCACTTGCTTGCTGTAATATCTAGCAAGAGGCAGCCATTTGTTCTCACACCACCAAAATTTTAACCAAAATATTCTTATCAAATGTAACATTTGAAACCATTGTCCAGTGCTAGTCTTTAATTTTCATGACTACGCTACGTCAAAGTCCACTATTGCATAATGAATTTTCTTCTTCCCAGGCCCTTCACTCCTAGCAGCTCATTGGAAAAATTAAATTCCAATCAATTACACTGTTCTTTCAAATACCAACAAAGGGAGGGCACGTTCATTTTATCTGCTTCATTCCGAGTAAAATGTGTGCTTGAACATTTTTCATAATAGGAACAAGCACCCAAACCAAAAAAATCATAACAGAGTACCTCAACATCATAGAATTTGATGTAAAACCGGGAGCTCTCTACAGACAGCTTCGTTTGAAGAATCTCTGCAATGGTGGAGCTCAATTTCCCATTAACACTTGGCCCAAGCCCTCCAATGGAGATCAACTCTCCATATGCAGCTGGTGCTTCCATGCCCGCAAATGAAATGGGCACTCCTCCGTTCAGCAAAATCATGACATACTGTTCCAAGACAAGCGAAGTTGTTGAATGACATTATGAGCATGAAGCGCACGACAACTCCAAAACCACGTAATCAAGTTCTAAAAGGCATAGCATATCCTTTCTAATAACCACACCACCACTAACTCATTACATGGATAAGCTATGAAATATGAACCTAAAACGAAACCTCAGATTCACAGCGTAATTTTGTCGAACACTTGATAATCAAAAAAAAAAAAAAAAGACAGACGCGTAATAAGGAAACGAACGGATTCAGGCTTGCCGATGATTTTAGCAACAGCTTTGGTGGCGTCCTTAAGAATATCAGAGGCGGTCACAGCATCCACCGGCACATTCGTGTACAGATTCAAGGTTGGCATTTTCTCTTCTTTTTGGCCCCTTGTTGGATGCTTGGTTCCTATTTTGTAAGTTCAAGATAATGCAGCTCCGACTTATACAACGGGACTGTGTAATTTCAGTTCTTTTTTCATTCATATGCAACAATTTTTGAAAGAAACCGAAAAAGGTCATTATCATTAAAGTTTTCAAGTGTTGAATTTGTCTTTTAACGAGTGATATTCCATATTTTTTTCCAACCTGATTCGAAGTACTGTGTGGATTCCAAATTACCCGTACCCATTATTGTTCATTAAGATGCCTGAGCTATTCAGGAAAAAATAAACGAATAAATAAACAGTGGTGGCTATTATTGTCCGAAAAATCAGCAGATATGCAGAACTGGATGGAGCTACTAGTTTTATCACTTTACAACTAATACATAACAAGAGAAGTCATTTTCTCCCAAATTTTTAATATTGGGAAGGTGCTCAAGCAATGAAAACTGCTAATTCTTAAATATATCATCAAAGTCTGTAAGTACTGTAGCCTCCTACACCAGATGACCCATAGTTGTCGTAGGCTTGTCCAGACAATGAAGATGAAGGATAAGATGTACTATCCAACGGGGAGTAGATTGACCTAAAACTGCTTTGGTACTTGCTGTAACTGCTTGACACTGATTCTTTGCGATTGCTTAAGAAGTCCTGCATGCATACACAAAAATCAGTCAAGCTCATTAATCAATTAATTTCCATGTTCTTAATCTTTTCTAAGTAAAACCTGATCTTCACAAGAAATTCCTAGGAGACAAATTGACTTCTCAGAAGCACAGGATTATGAATTTCTTCTGAGAAGATGCATAAATCTATAAAGGTAGAAAACCGGAGTTTTCTTTAGGTTCCATGTTCCTCCAAAGCGAACTTTTAACTAGTTAAGTCAATCAACTGCTGTGCATAACTTATCTCACAGAGCTATCTTGTTATCCTTCATTTCGGCCAAAAAACCTAAATTGGATCCTAAAGATAGATGCAATTTATAGGTAATTCTCCATATTTATTTTTCTTTTGAATAGCATTCTCTACTTTTGGTCATTTTGAGATTCATACCACAAGTTGACATGCAATACATGCGAAAATACACGTGTAGGTAAATAAGCATTTTCAACAATCAATTCAACTAATTTTGACCCAATCTGCAGTGCATTTGACTAAAAAGGTAATTTGATGGTAAGGTTGCAAGCCCCACATTTGCATAGATATAAAAGACTGGACAATAAAAAACAGGTGGAGGCAACTGAGGATTGATTGACTTGCTTCATTAGGGAAGGAAAAAATCTGATTGGTTCTCAATGCAGTTCGAATGCACAAATGAGAGTACAAACCCAAAATTCACGGCAAAAGTGAAAAGAATTAAGAGGGGGAGATTCAAAGTACTTTTTGTCACCTAAACAGCCCACATTCCGATAGAGATAAAAGCTGGAGAATATAAAATAGTTGGAGGCAACTGGGGATTGATGGACTTGCTTTATTAGGACCTAGGGAAGGAAAAATGGGATTGGTTCCCAATGCAGTTTGAATTCACAATATGAGAGTACAAAACTACAATTCACCGCAAAATTCAAAAGAAATGAGAGAGGGGGATTCAAACGACCTTTTGTCATCTAGACAATAATCTGTACATATTAGATTAAGAATAACCAAAAAGTAAAGATAATTTCTCAAATCAACGTCACAACCACAAATATAAAAGGGGTTTTCATTGGCAAACAAGAAATTCCAACATTCAATGTCTTACCTGAATCAGCTGCTGAGCCACTTGTACCTGTGATGCAGTGCCTTTGATCTCCACTGTTATCTCATCAGGCACCCCCCTAGTTTCCTGAATAGTTATTAAGGCCCCACTGGTACGACGAATGTATGCAATATTATTTCCCCGAATCCCAATTATGTCCTCAGCATATGAAATGGGTACTTGCATAGTCTGTGTCACCTGTTCAAATGAAGTATCATATAACGATAAGAGTAAGAAACCCAGTGGAAATAGAGAAATGATTTGGGAAAAGAGTGCAAAAGTAGTGCATTAAATGATTTCAAGCTTAGACGTTCTTTTTCAGTAATAATAACTTTATGCAATTGAAGTGCACAATGAACATTCAAGTGTGCAAACAGACAAATGAACCTTCTAAATCAATGAGCTACAGAAATTAGTCATCCATTACTGTTTCTTCTACTTATTTCATCATGCATATAGATCAGTAGTTGAAACAAAGAAACAGGGTATCAAGATGAAGCACACAAGGATAGAGGAAATGTTCCGTAAATTAAAACAGTTTATCTTCAAGTAAACTCAAACTTTGTACCTGGGTAACAATGGGAGCAGTAGCATGATTGAATAGTGAAGATCGAAAAGACGGAAAGCTAGGATCCTGTCCATAGACGGATATCCTCGAGGTAGGGATCTTTGGTTCTACTAGCTGAGTTTCGCGATCAAGTAACAAAGACTCCCTCTTTGCCGAAAGTGTAAAATCAGTATCTATCCCACCCTGAGAGCTATTAAGCAATGGATTGTCTACCGTGGCCTCCACTTGACGGTCCTGTGAGATTAATGCATTATACTGCAAATGAATGTAGCAAATTTGTGAACTGTAGCACATGGAAAAGAAAAGTTACCAATCACAAATAGATCCACGCTTACATTCTTTTCAAAAAGAGGAAGAACACTGTGATCAACCAAAAATTTTCTTAAGTGGCCTACTATAGCTTCTAGAGCCTTAAGAACCTTTAATGTCTCTCCTTGTAATTCAACAATCCTCTCATCGGTAGCAACATAAAAGGGAACTTCATCTGGAAGCATGAAGATTAGTGTATTAGTTCCCAAAATCTCTGAAAAAATTTAGCTGAAGATATCTGCTAGAAGAATGGGTGAATACAAGAATCATAATGCATGCTTAGAGAACATGGATATATTCAAAGTAGAACTTCATTGTTTGAAAAGCACTAAGCAGAAAATCTTCACTACTCACAATTTGCTCTTTATGTTTTTTATGTTTTATATAATAGGCAGCTAATTAATTACATTTGAAAAGAAGGCGGGACCATCATGAAAAGGCACAAAAGCAAACATAAAGTGATTATTATATGCATAGAGATGCTCATTATGAACAAATAAACAAATCTTGTATTGCAACTGAAAAAATACATCTCTAACACTTGTGACCTTTTATGGTCAGGTTGACAATATAAGGAAGGAATCAGTGGATTAAAATGGTTTGTGATCATTGAGATACCAGAAGATACCAATTTCTCCCCTCTTTTTTTGTTTAAATATGTTTCTTATCATTTATAAATCAAAGACCCATACTAGATTGGAACTTAACAAACACACTAACAAGAAATGCAACAACTTAATATAGGACATGTATAAGAGAGAGATATCAAACAAGTAACAAGAATTACACAAAACTTACAGTAGACTGCTAGAATTTCAGGTTTGATATGGATTAAATTTTTGGTTTTTGTTTGCTACAAATTCAGGTTACGACTGCTAGAATTTTAGTAAGGAAACAAGCATTAGAGAATCTTAAAGAAAACATCACATTTTCCTGTTGAAAACTCAAGCTTATAAAGAAAATTCAGGCCTTTTTATTGAAAGGCTGAGTACACATATATATAAGTTCTTAGAACTCTTAGTCTAGTAGCACAGGGATTCTCAACTAAGATATCCAAAATAGAATTGAATCATGCTCCAAAAAAGATTCTTTATTCTTAAATAGATTTAAGTCCTAAATAAATTAGGGCAATATATTAAACTTATTATTACTCTCTATCTAATAAGGAAAACCTAGTATAAATTAAATTACAGCATTGTTACCATTCTTGTCATATCAATTCTCACTCTTCAATCTACCAAATTAAAGTTTACAGTTAAGTAATTTGCCTTCTTTTAAGTTTTTTTTTTGCATCAATTCTCCCTACTTGTCCAAATCTGCCTCAATGAAAATGTACTTATTAATCATACAAGTTTGTATTCAACTTCTAAAATTCAAATTCTAAAATTCAGGTAATATCAAAAGTTAATCTTCCTTTCCACCTGACAAGAAATTGCCAATATCCACCAACTCTTATGGCCACAACTTGTTCATCAAGAACTTCCTCTTATCTTCCTTTTAAGATGAATGGTTAAAATTCTTAAATCTACAATAAGAGACTATATAACATCATATTCATGATAAATAGTTAAGTTTGCAACATTGAAAATAGGACCAGTTTGATATGTATGATTCATTCTTAAGGACAAAATATAAAAGAATAGTAGTTAGAAACTAATGGTAGCAGCTGATTAGGAAGTTATCTTATGTTTCTACCATAGTTATCTTATATTTCTGTAGTAATTATCTTAATTTTGCAGTAGTTATCTTATTTAATAAGTTTATTATTTTCATGTGTCTATTTTTAGCAGCAGACTAACGACACATACAATGCACAACAGTCATCTAATGCAAAGCAATCATCATCATAACATACAAACACATTGTACAACCTAGCAGTCATCAACCAATGCACAACCGTCATCATCATAACATGTCACAATTCAAGCAGATGATTACCTTTCAACAGAAACTTCAACAACTCTTTGGAGATTTGTGCAACTGATGAACAACAACCAATGATTCCTGTGTAGAAACAAAAGAAACATGTTAACTTATTGGAAAGGTTCCAAAACTCAAAAGTGTGCAAGATAACATGTTTAAGTAGTGGGCTGAAATTCATGCAACATGGTAACATGTTAACTAGGCAGAACAATGGAGAATTACATTATGCATTGTCAAGTTTGCCTAAAGAATAAGTACAAAACCAAAGCAGGTCTGTTACAACCTTTCCCTACACTTGTTCAATATTAAACAGATGTTCATATGAATTTTAACAAATACATTATTTATATGTCAATGCAAGGAAAAAAATAGAGTCAAGTATTAATAAATTCCCAATGACTTACCATGAAACATAATTCTATATAGTAGCACCAGCAAAGAACAACA
>JAOTAZ010000219.1:14035612-14049292 GCA_025629785.1 Erythroxylum oxycarpum
TAAATAGATAATAATTAAAATTAAAAAATAAAAATAAAAAATAAAATGAGCAAATAACTACACAAACATGAAGGAAGACAAATAAATAAATAAATCAAACAAGCCATTACAAGAAAATATTTAGGCTAAATAACTAAAAGAGAAGTAATACATATTTAAAGTTTAGGCTAAATACAAGACATAAGATTCGAAGAAACAATATTTAAAAGACCTATTAGAAAGAGAAGAACCTCTCTAGGTGAAATCTTTTATTTGTATCCTAGTATGCCAAAGTTTTCTATTGAGGGCTATGTCCTTGGTAAGTTCTAGCAGAGCCATATCAGTCTTGATTACCTTCCTCTAGTTCTTCTTAGTTCTTCATCTTGTTTTCCTCTTACAATCTCTAAGTATAATCTTCTTGCATCTTCTCATTGGAACTAAACTTTTGATTGAAAATGACTATCCATTTGGCTTATTAGCAGCGCCTACAGAGAGAGGCGTTGAGAAAAATAAGTTGTTACCACAGTATAATAGCTTTTAAATGGAAACTTAGCTAAGCTCTTGAAAGTAAAGGATTTGTTCTTTTAAATGCTGCTTTAAAGAGTAATAGGATTATGTGTTATAGTCTTCTATTTCTCCTGATTCGTGCACGATTCTTTTTCTTTATTGCTTGATGTAAGAAGTTCCAGCTGCATATATAGCATTTTACTTTATCTTTCCCTTTTTTGTTTAAACTACTCTTCTCTCAGCTTGACACATGCAGATAGTGTGATTGAAGTTATTAACTTTGCATCTTGTCTTTAGGAACCTTGCTTCTAATTGTTTTTGTTATTTTGATCTCCTCACAGTGATGTCAATGGTATTGCTGAACCTTTGGAAATGCCCTCATCAAGTGATCCATGTAGTTCACATGTAAGGATCAATTCGTGCACAAGTTCAATTCAAAGAAGTACTCAATTCAAGCCATATACTAGTCAAGGGTTTTGGAGAGAACTAACATCTGGATATGTAGGAGCTGGCGACAAACAAACCCCCAAAAGTTACCTTGGTAGGCAATTGGCTTCAATGTAGAGAGGTTCTAGATGGCGGGGAAGAAGGTGGAACTATATGTGGAAAGTGGCGCAGGTATCCTAGTGATGTTCCCTCTAGCTGCTTTTGCTTATCGGTCATATTTTGTTATTTCGTGACATTGATATAAGAGACCTGCAAGCAAAAAACTTCATTTTATTTTTGCTCAAATGCCTGCTGATACTTGTTCCAATTATTCCTGAAACAAGAAATGGTTTTCTGTGCAAATGTCATTCTTGACACGAGAAAAGGTTTTCAATGCAAATGCCTCGATTATCAGGCTTTTCCGAGAATGCCATACCTCCAAGCATAGTCATCTTGTTTGTATCTACTTACCAAAGAGAATAAAGAGTGAAGTAGATAAACTTTTCCCAATCAAGCAGCTCCCTAAAGTTTGTTTGGTTAATTTTCTCCCTTTCTCCTTTATTCTTGTGTTTTTTATGGAACTTTATGTATCAGTGACCAAGAGCACTTAAAAGTTTTGCACGTATTTTTAGAAAATGTCATTAGTGTATGTGGAAAAGAGCTGAACTTATTAAGTTGTTACTGCAACAGGGCTCCACTTTTTGAAGTCCAAACTGATGACTGGGAGTGCTTCTGCTCCTTGCTCTGGGATCCAACTCATGCTGATTGTGCTGTACCTCAGGTGAAACAAATATCCAGATCTTGGTATCTCTAACCACTTTTCTTTGGATTGTCTATGTAGTGACGCAGAAATTTTTAGTGATCTTAAACTCTGATGTTAATTATAATCTGAAGTGTGCAAAATCTTGAAACCAGGATGACTGAAATGGAGCTTCCACTCATTTAATTGCATCAAAATCATTGTTTCATAACAAAAGTGGTAACGATTTTGGAAATACAGTATTGTGAGCTTGCGCAAGGTCGATCAACTTTCTTTTTCCTTTTTGGAAATTCTGAAGTGGAAAAGTTGTTAGTTTCATCTCCAACAGACACTGTTGTAGCTCCTTGTTAGTTAGTTGGTGATATTGTTCTGATGTAAGATTTGGACCAGTTCCTTTATGTATGCCAACTCATTTTCTATTTCTTCAACCCATTAGGTTTATGCGACATAAGTTGAATGGTAAAGGATTCTTCCAGTGGCTGTTCTGCATTGGTTAGGCCCAAACACTAGTCACAACATGATAACATATTGTTTTTCTTATCTGTAATTCTCAAAAGACAGCCTTCATTGGGTTATTTTCTTGTAGAAGTTGCTAAATATAGGAACCACCCAACCAGTTCATTGTCGGATCACTGCTTTAATTTTCTGTTGTTTACTTCTAATATGGCTTTGTAGTGATTTTTGGGTACAAGTGCAAAACAAGAATTAATGCAACATCATCCTAACAACATCTTTTTCCCTGCATCTGCTTAGGAGCTTGAAACTGATGAAGTAATGAAGCAACTTAAGTACATTCAGATGGTACGTTTACAAGAACAGTTTTGCACTCACTTCAGTGTTGTTATTGCAATACCTGTCTTTTCATGTGGCTATGCGCACCTGTACCAGTTGTGTAGTTGTCATGTTTCTATGTTTGTGTGCATGGGTGTCTAGAAATTCTCTTTGATTTAAGCCTCCCTTGATGCGGTTTGCATACTTAATATTTCCAACACTTCAATGGGCAAGAGTAATAGTTTCCTTCTATTAATGAGTATGAGTAGACTTTCATGGTCTACAAGTGCTGGGTACGCAATTTTTCTGGAGAGTCTTGTTTAGAAATTGCGGCTAAGGGAAGGTTTGTGCCAATTGACATGTTGGCACCTTCGAGCACTGAAGAAGAAACTAATTGATATCATTTCTAAGTGGGTTTTTCTGTACGCTTTAGATGATATTATCTTACCGAATATGCTTAGTAATTGTCTTTTATATAGAGGCATATAGCAAACTTCTCTACAAGCATTCCATCATGGTCTCTGGGTTCATATTATTACATGGTTTATCCTAGATTTTGTTCAATGTCAAGCCCAAAGCTCTGTGTTGTGTGTGTACATGCAATTTTTTAGCATAGGTTTATGATTTAGGCTCGTAAACTTGTCATTTGCTGTGCAGCTACGACCACGGCTGGAAGCTAAAGAGGGGGAAAACCAAACCACACAGGGAAGGCCATTCATTTGGAGAAGACCGAGGTTGTCAGCAGTTTATGAACTAAAGACTGAATAAAGTTGAATGATTTGGCAAATATAATTTTGTAAAGCTCGTTTGTACAACTGTCATCATAGAAATTCATAGCCCGAATTTTGGAATTAGATAATGCGGTACAGAGTTTTAATGTTATTTGCTGTTAGAGAAGAAAAAAGTTTTCGAGCACAGTAAATTTGAGCTACTTGTTCAGTGCATGTTTCTCCGCTTGTTTTCTTCACTCTTCTCCCTTGTTAATGTGCGAAAAGATTGCTTGAAAGCAAGAGAAATCCGGTTTCCTAATTCTGGATTCTATCTAATTTGCCAAGACATCAGAATAAAGTGAATAACTCGTTTCCAGTTGCTTATCTACCCCTTATCTGCTTCAATGTATCTCCAACTTGGTTACGGAGAGGTTCTGAGTTTTGGTTCATTCGTTTCTTGGTGCGGTTAGCTCAATCAAGATCAGATCTTTAACGGGTCGCTGCAAACGGAGAGTTTAGGTATGCTGTGTGAGGGACTTGAATGCCTGTGAAACGAGTGATTTGCAAACGTTCGTTCTGGTTTGATGTACTAAAACATGAAAGATTTTCATTTTCTCAAGATTCTATGTTTCCGCTTACAGCATAATATTTGGCGGATCGAGATTTGAGTAGCTAGAAATTGAAATTAAGAACTTTCGGCTACATATTTGAGGCTCAACATAACAGATTCTCGTTGTCACAACTACACCACATGACCTATGCTCAATCAAGTCAGAGCTACAAATCCTGCAACTGACCAAGCCGTTAGGTTCTGTAAGCTTTATTTGAAAGCTTTCTTAAGCAGGCGGCATGCTTAGGCTCACCATCTTGGTTACCTCTAGCTAACTCTACCCTGTATTCTGGATCAAACCAACATTTACTACGCATAGATGAGGCATTTTCACTGCCAAGATATTCTAGATATCCATGATTGTTATTCTTGAACATAGATCAGAAAGATATGAATTTTGCACATACCCAACACCTGCAAATATGAAGGAAAAATTCTGTGCATGTGTTAAAATAGTTGGCACTGTTATAAAACCTTTTCTCGTAGCTCAGCAACCGGAACATAAATAACAGATTCTTCAAGGATGTGGGTTCTGTTAGGCTTCCTTCCCTTGCCATTTTTTATTCTCATCAATGCCTGCTGCATACTCTCTAGTCTAATCTTGGCTCTACAAAGTCTCTCCAACTCAGCCTCAGCCACCTGAATTGTCTCTGACGAATTAGAGTCAACCTTGTTCCTCAGCCTTTTTGCTTTAGCTTTAAACAGCTTCTTCAAGCTCACATCATCGCTATAATCAACACTCATCTGCATGTGATAAAATCCTAGTACATGAAAACTTCTCCATGACTGCAGAGTTTAAATCATGATATTTGTTCCGCAATTAACACCAGATTTTCCAAAACGGTTCATCATGGCTATTGCAATAAGTTTGAAATTATGATACAAAAGAATATAGCAAAAGGGTGTGGAAAAGGAATGGGCATGGGGCGACTTTGAGCACCTCATTATGTCTGTCAGTTGTTTCATGGGAAGCCCTTTCCTTCTCATTTATCTTCCCACTGCTGGTTATTGACTTAGGCTTCTTCCTTTGGAAGACCTTTTTCACATTATTTGGGTGGCAAAATTTAGCTTCTGCTGAGGAATCCTTTAAGAGATTTTTGTTCTTAAGAGTGTCAAATCTTGACTTCGCTGATAATTTAGAACTAAAATGAACTTCCTTTGATTCATCCACCTGTTGAGCAGGAGATTGCGGCCAAATGAACTCCAAAGGACAAGAGACAGTAGAGAGAAATAAGAAAATATACGTATGTACATGATTATAAGCTCACCTTTCTGGATTTTAAAGCTAAGTAACGAGCATTCTTGAACCATTTGCTAACCTGAATTAAGGTGAAAATTTGGATAAGGAGGGATGAAAAATTAATATTATTTCAAGTTGACTTATTATGCATGTCGTGTCATCACTTTTAGGCCATTTCTTTTGGATCAAATTGTCCGATTATCACATAGATTTGGATTGTATGATTAATACATTAATGATGATGCACTTGTCACGTCACTGAAATGTTCACATGAATTTGAAAGAGTAACTTACCTTCCCAGGTTCAAGACCCAATTCTTTTGAAAGACTCTCCTTGACAGATCTAGAGGGAAGTTCATTTTCAGCAAATGCTTGGCGAAGTTTCTGTAACCCATAAGAAATTGAGGCTTTACGTTATGAGATCAAAGTATGAACAAAGATATTCCTTGCATATAAATGATTGTCAAGGAAAGCTCATAACCTCAACTGCCTTGGGAGGGATTCTGAAACTCGGCCTTCTAGTTTGCAAATGTAGAGGAAGATTCTTTTCAACTTCCACGCTTTCAACTTCCTTACAAGCTTTCTCGCTTTCATACAAAGTCATAAGTGTGCTGGCAGCATCTGACTCTTTTTCTCTTCGCTTTCTTTTTCCAGGACCCCAGTCTTCATCTTCACTAACTTGCTCATGCACAAGAGCCTCCTTTCCAAACATCTCCTAACGAGAAGAAAACTTGATGCCATTAGAAAATGAATTTCAACTTGTCTATTCACTAATTTGTGGAGATCCAAAAAGTTAAACCACTAGTGCTTAGTTATAGGTACTCACTGGCTTGATAATGATTAGGCATCTTCGAATTGCCTAATCCAGTCAATCATTTAAGCAAGCAGAGGACTAAAACTCGTTGCAAAAGAATGCTCAAAAACACTTATGATGGCGTCCCAACTAAAACATAGATTTAAACGACAAGTTGTTTACTGGAAAATGTTCATAATTGCTCAATACTTCATTCTAAATAACAGGCTTACTCCCAGTATGGTAGTTAGATCTTAATGTCAAATATACTTCTTTGGGTCATAGAATTGACTCCATAATATGAAGGGGTTTTGTGCACTCACATCGTATAACTTCTTGTAGTCAACTACTCTTCGCCTTCTACGACCACATATGATTTCCCCATCACTGGTTTCATCAGAATCCAAACTGCTATAAATAGAGGGATTTCCATAGTCCAGGCTTTCCATCTCCTGCCTCCTGGAACTTGAAGAGACTTCCCCAGCTGAAGACCAGCCCAAGCTGGTTGAACTGCCAGAGTTGTCAGAAGCATCATCGTCTGTGCCAGCACCACTCATGCTGTTCTCTTTCCTCTCTGGATCATAATCATCATCTTCAGAATCATCTGAAGGCCATTCTTCTTCTGGGTTTATGGTTCCACCATCAGGACAAGATGCTTCATCTTTAAAAATATCCTATTTGAAGAAAGGATGAGTAGCAGTTATGAGAACTGAGCAGCAAAAGATGTATCTTGTTTACAAGAATCTAACAGAGGAATGGACCTGCCAGTTGCTGTTCACTGAGAAGTGCGTCCCCAGATGTGCATTCATCGCTTCTATAATTTCCATTCTAGATTCACAAAACTTACAAAACCATCCTTGATCTCCAGGAGGTACTGCAAAACATCCAATACCAAATTAAAGAAAGCATTTTCTTCACATCAAGATAGATCACTTAAGAACCCTGAGTAGAACTCACTACTTTCAGTATCCAATGGAGGATCAAGGCATTTTTGGTGGAATGCACAATTGCATGTTCCATCACAAAGAATGATATCGTTATCTAGGAAGACTTCATTTGATTTGCACTTCGCACAGAATATCTATACAAGAAAATAATAGCTTAAGTAAATAATGGCATATGGTTAGTCATGATATTCCTGGGTACGACCCCGTGGACTATGCTTGTAGTGCCAGTTTTAGTGCTTTTGTTAAACCCAAAACGTCAACAACCAGTAAAGATAAATATCGCAGGCTGAAAGGAAAATACATTTTGCACCGCCTATTAGCACTATTTCATTGCAAAAGATTTGAGTGAAAGAAAGTTCTTACAGGCACAGATTAAAGGAATCTCCAGTTTCAACCATTTATCTGAAGAACTTATCAAAAAGTTTTATTCATTAATGTTATATTTTGCTAGCAAACAACTGCAGAACTCATAAAATTTTTCCAGTGCTTACATGTTCATGGGAAACAGATCCATCAGGAGCAATAACTGAATCTTCAATACATCCCACTGTGCTCAGAGAATCCAGCTGATGAATTGCTTCACGTAATCCAAGTTTACACTTCAAAATTTGCTTTTTAGCCCTTAAGAGTTCTTTTTCTGGTCTGATCTTCTCTCGACTGTGGCAGATTCCAATGAACAAGACAAAGCTTTCAACCCTTAGATGATTGTATTAATACTAGGAAACAAGATAGTCGACATCCTTAGAAGATCAAAATATATTAGCTCACACTCTACTAATATTTTCTTGCCACAAACAATGGTATTAAAATCAGAAGAACATGATTCCAACTGATGTTTAAAGCATTCCTAATTTCCATTTGAACTGAAGATTGAATCAGCCACAATAACCATATCAACAAAAATCAAAGAAAAAGAGTTGTGATTCTTAAAGTAAGTAAATACGATAGCATCATCGAACTCCATAAGATATACTAGATACCTCAGATTTTTACAGTTCCTCCAAATGATTACTTAATAAATAACAGATTAAGTGAACAAAAGAACATTTAAAGGAAAAGGTTAATGCGACAAACCAACTTCTTCTCAACTAACCAAATTTCATTCTGTAACATCAAGTGGCAAGAAAAATGAAAAGTACCAAAGCAGATGGCGAGGGAAGACAAGGAAGCTCAAAGAAGCTTAAGGAAAAGTTGCGAGAAACAAAAGGTAGATTCCTCATAAATGGAAGTTTTCTCACCTTTGACCTTTCCACCCTTCCCCCGAGTAAGCATCTATAAGGTTCTGCTCCAGCTTCATTCTTATCATCAGATACCTCGTTCTCCTCTGCAAGCGTGACGGTTCATCCAGCTCTGCCTTATTCTTTTTCTTTCTCTTATTTCTTCTCGTTTTAAGTTTTCCAATCGATCCTTCCTCATTGGCATTATTTCTATAAGACTCTTTGCCTTGTAGCTCCGGGAAAACCAATTTCCTTGAAGACTTATTCTCAACTGCTTCAAGCAGGATGTGTCCACCGTCAATTTTTCTTCTCTTGGAGTCATTTCTAATCGCATTGCTTGAAGGAACAGCGGCTTTCTTCTTCGACAGGTTTGAAGTAGATACCTTGGGATGAGAATTTGATTTTCGTTTGTGCTTTTTGTTACCCTTATCTTTAATTAGCGACGCAAGCAGAAGAGACCCACTATCCCTCCTAGAGAAAGAAGATTTGCTTGATTCTTGATTTTTTGCTTGCTTTCCAGTCCTTGCATATTGATCTCTCATCTGTTAAAGCTGCAAAATTTTGGTAAAGGATCAAGAAGTACTAATCACAAGAATCAACCATGATCACCCCATCTAACTGCGAGGAAACTACAGAAAAACAAAAACAATGAGAAGCCTGTCTATTACTTTTTCTCATTGAGACCAACCGAAACAAGACCACTTGTGAAGCACCCAGAAGATAAATGAAGCAATACTTCACATCTAAACCAACTTTTAGCAATGACACTAATAAAGAATGGCAAACAGAAAACCCAAAAGGCCACGACTTTGCCATTATCGAAGCTCAAAAAGTAAAGGGTACCTGATGGACTACAGAATGAAACGGAAGATCATGTGAAGTTGGAGACTTTGAGAAGCCGCAGACCTTGTCTGATTGGATTTATACTAGCAAATAAAGCTAAAAATGGCCACCTATTCCAAATTCTGAAATGTGGGAATTGCGATTCGACACTGTAAGTGTTTATTAAAGGACTAAAGAAGGTAGATTGAATGATTTGACAAAACTGAGGTATTGTCGAGAAGCGCCAACCCACGGCTTTGCCTTCTCCAGGCTCTAAATTGTACTTAATTCGGTCTCTTTTTCTCCATCACAGAGTAAAACTTCCGTGATTATTTTATAACGATCATAGCTCCAACCCCACTTCACTTTTAATTTCTCCAATTTTGAACTTTTCCTTCTCTACTTGGGATTCCAATGTAACTCCTATAAGCAATGCCATCTGTTGCTCTTCATAAAGTTGCAATCAAATCTTAATTTTTATTGCCCTTTTTCCTATTTGTCAAAGATTCTAAGTCTAAGCTCTTACAAAGTTGGAGTTACGTAACCACAACTTCTCAATTCTAATGAAGAAAAAGAACAAATTACTAAATCGATTATCATAATTTCATAATTCATTTTATGTTAATATAAAAGTAGATTGAATATTTAAAATAGAACGTTCGAATTGTGAAAGTAATTCTTAGCTTTCCTTTGATCCGAAAAAAGCAAATTGATTAGGATCCACTACTTAACTATTTTAAAAAATAGAGAGATTTTCACACGCATTCATGGTGCAACTAATGACCAATAATTTATGCAAATCTAGGTTTTTAGCATAGTTAAGCATTCGATAATGATTAAGATGTTGTTACTTTTTAGGTAACATCAGCAACCCAAAAACATTACTATAAGTTCCTTACTTACCAAACAGGAAATTCACTTCCGTGGAAGGGATTTAATTCATTATTACGAACATAAAATGAAAAGGCTCTTGGAACTCTAAACAGATTAATGGTTTACTAAGGACTTGCAAGCTTATTTAAGAGCCTAATTATATGAATGTGAATCAATTATAGTAATATTCGTATATACAAATATCGTATTCATATATATTGAGTTTCGATTAACACAAGTGTAATACAACATAAGTTCTTGAATCATGTCAGTAACTGTGAAACATTGGATCGCATTTTTCTTTATTTGACGCTTTGCATTATTTCTAAACGAATTTCTTACTGTTTTAGGATACGGTGGGAACCAATCACTTAAATGGTATGTTATTGGACTAGTATTCATGTATTTCATGTTACGTCAGTAAGCGTAAACATTTCAGATTTATATGAAGTAAGAACATTTGGTTCTGTATTACCTAATCAGCATGGTTACTCTGTAAAGCTTTCCCAGATTGACATTAGCTTGTACCGAAAAAGGAAAAGAATTATAAAAAAAAAAAGGAAAAGAAGTCCATAATTTCCTTTACATTATATAAGCTTGTTCTAGTGTCGACCAAATAAGGATCCTGGGCTTAATCCTAGTGGAAATGACCTCGGAGCGAGAATAGCTAAAATCATCGTGGCGTCAAGAATCACGTCGAAGTTGTACTTTGATGTAAATTTTCATCAAAAACTTTGTCAGGGGAAACACGTATACACGATCTTTACAATGTCATGTATAGCTTGTCTATCCACGTCTACTAGTCACTCCATTCGCTAAATCCAACCCAGATCGATACAAACACACGTAGAAAGCGACGAATAAAATGGAAATCCAACTCTCAACGAACTAAGCTGACAAGTATACCAAGACGAAGAATTTACCACCAACATGAATATTTCTTAACAGCAGATTGCACAGGAATTCAAGTTCAATAGAAATGTCAAATTGTACTTTATTTTATCACCTCAGACAGTATACCGCTGTCTATGAAATTCAGAAATAACAAAAGAAAACATAACACAAATCAAAGCCATCGGATCAATACCACAAGATTCATCAGATCCTGCAAATGAATGCAATGGGGTCAGTCTGACAGCTATCCTTCACTTCCTAACACAATTCAAAATCAAACGTAAACAATGAAAGTTACTGCTTAGAGGAAAGGTGAAGCCAATAAAAACATAGTGAATCACTTCCAGTCTATAACAAATCCATAAAACCTATATCATTGCCAACAAAGCCTTATTAATCAACAGCATATGTCCCCATCCAATCAAAATGTGGGACCGGAATCTCCTCAAAGCACATAAAAAAGAACCCATAACATATATCATCAAATGCATATATATAAGGGATTCTAGGCAAGGAATCATCATGATACAGAGAATTTTTTTTCTTTTCTTACAGAGATCCTACCATTTATTTGATATTCTCCCTAGGAACTCCAATCTGGTTCCCCCTTTTTCTGTAGTTGCAGATGGGACTTCTCTCCTAAGAACCTAGTTGAATGGCAGGCTAATATCATGGACAGTATACTACCAAGAAGTACCAGGAGAGGACTTCAACAATAGGAAGTGGATTGTTTCTGTTAACGATGAAAGAAGTCACCACATGGTGATTGTTGAGATTGTTGAAAACAAAGATCTGTTAGCATTATATATTTCTAAGGCATCTGTACAGAGGTTAGACTTCAGAAGGTACCAGTTCTTACAACTTCCAAGGCAATTGCTCAAGCCATTGGAGGAAGTGTACTGAAAATTTCACAGATAGCAGAATGCCTTCTTGGTATGTGGCCCCTTAGCAAGAGGTATTGGAAACAGTATACAATTGACATATTTCGAATGCAAATAGGCAAGAATTGTCCACAAAATCATATAGCCTAACAATAAGGAACCTCTTCCTCCGATGTTGATACATTCCATCCATATAATAGCATTCTTTTAGCTGATCACGCACTCCTACCCACACCATAAGTCACCCAAGCTCAGAAAATAAACAAGAAATATGACAAGAGAGAGAACGTCTATTAACATCTTAAAGTCACGATATTAGACAAAATGGTAATACTGTAAGCAAACTAAGAAAAATAAGACCAATAAAAAATTCCTGAATTCTCCAGAGAAATACTTGTCATCCAAACAAAAGGCAATGGACTGATTAAATAAGCAAACAGGACTTCCTCGAAAAAAAAACTGCCAAATTGCCATTAGTGCCACAAACATTTCATGTTCATCCAGTCATCATCCACCAGTAAACTCAACAATGCACAAACGAATCAACAAAAGAAAGGAAAAGCTGGAAACTCCACTAGCAAAATACCTTCCAATAGTACAATCAATAAAACAGAAACTATGATAGATGGAATAAATCACGCATATCAAAATCAGTGATCAAACAAAAAATAGAAATGGATGACATTTGGCGTCGATAACATCCAGAAATTCACCCATCAATCAAAACCGAGACCATTTATCAAAACAAGAAATACTCAATGGCAAACAATAAAAAAGTAGAAAAAGTCTATAGAACACGAATTTACCCTTATCAAATGGACCAAACAGAGGGATTGACAAGAATCAGTGGCCATGCTCTTTGGCGTGCTGTTGGTGCTCGAGATGGCGTCGTTCCTCGGGAAGAGCGACGAGGTAGGAGAAGATCATGCCACCAAAGCAGATATGGAAGATAGGATCAGCAGAGTCTGTTTCGATGTATTTAGCATGATAGTTGTCCAATCCCCTCTTAAAAGAGCTCTTGATGTAGTTAAGAGAAAGCATCGGCTTGACGTGTTCGGGTACTTCCTTCACCTTCAAACCCTTAATCTCGTTGTAGAATTTCCTCATCGCCATTTTCACTTGCTTTGATTGGAATGGATTTGATTCGACTGGTTTTGTGTGCAAAGTGCAAACCCTAGCTCCCAATGTTGACAGGGGAATATGAGTTTCTTATGATAGTGATGTTATTTGCGTGACAGGCTGGGGTGTAAATAGGTATTTTGGATGGTTGTGATGTGATAGACTCAACGACGTCGTGGGCTGATAACAATTTAAAGATTCAAGGTTAAGCATTTTTTTTTCCTTAAAAAAAAGGAATGAATATATTAAATACCCAAGCTTTAAGCTAACATCCAGGTTAACATCAAAGGTCAATCCCAAGGAGAGCAACGAGCAGCTACAATAATTAATTAATCAGCTAAACTTCACAAGAGGTAGAGTTGCTCAATTAAACTAACACAATTTGGCAGATCATGATCATGCCACCCCCCAATTCTTTTTCGTTTGAAAGGAAATTCTCTAATCCAACAAGTTTTATATTTGTTCTTAGCGAAACTTTTATATATATATGTTAGGAAATTGGGACGGAATTAGATCCCGACTGTAGTGGAATAATTACAAAACGTTTTCATATTTTAATTTTTCAAAAACTAACATCAGTTTAATTCTATAAAATGAGTAACAAATAAATCATAACAAAACATAAATTTTAATTCGCACTTTACTCTAGATCTTAATCTTTTTTTATTGTATCCCTCTCATCATTTTCGAAACCAGTCTATCTCAACCATCATAGTCATACAAGTGTTTGACTTTTAATGGTATCTATAGAACAGGTTGAGAGAGTTCTATAACTTTTACAGAGAACTATATTAAAACTTAAGTCTATTTATAATAAATTTTGAACATTTTAGTAATTTAATTGAAATTAAATTCTAATTTCAATTAAAATTTAATTAGGATTACAAATAATTCTAATTAAATATTAATTATGCTTAAATAAGATCCAATATCTCATATTGATCCTTATTTATTAAATATTTCATAGTTAATCATAAAATTTATCAAACTTTACTTTCAAGTCCAACTTGATTAAAAATATCTTTGCCCCTTCAACTTGTTTTTTATATGTGACCCATTATATTCCTAAATATGTTAATAATGATTATAAATTTTAATTTATAATTAAAATTATATAAATTAAAACTCTTT
>JAOTAZ010000219.1:14074034-14089460 GCA_025629785.1 Erythroxylum oxycarpum
CTCAGACCAATTTATTAGTTAATCGTTCAATTTCGTAAATTAATCAATTTTTATAAATAAAAATAAATCAATTAATTTTATTTAATAATCTTCTTTTTTAATCTTTAAAATTTCAATAAATGAAGACAGATTCCTTTAATTATATTTTAAAATTTTTATTTTTATTCAATATTTAACTAATTTTATGATGATTTGAGATTCAACCATAAATGTTGTGTAATTTCTCATTCTTTGTTATGATATCTTTTCGACTTTTTTGTGTTAAACTACATATATATTTTCGTAAATATATCATTGTAGAAAAAAATAGACAATGTCAATGTTTCTAAAATTTTGGAAGCTACAAGGTTATCATAATTAAAATAATGTTCTTCTGCAGTAATTTTACTAGTTGTCATCTTAACTGCAAATGTTATGTCTTTTTAAGGCTATTCAAATTTTATAATAGCAATGATGAAGCTTTCAAAAGGTCAAAATCAACGTATCCATTACACAAGGTTAATAATGCAGGCTTATATCTTGAGCGGAGTGATAAGGGTGAATGGAGCGATAAGGTTGAGGACTCTCAAGAACATACACTACAACTTAAAGGGTGTGTCATTGCCAGTGAAACAAGGTTAGTCGATCTAGTTCTAGTGATAGACGATCCTACAAAGACACTTTACTATTAAAGCCCAAGAAGTAGCTAGCCTAGGTTATTTACTAGGTTGTTAGGTTATATCATGTTTTTTTTTCATATATTTATGTATTCTTCACTTGTTCGTTAAGTGTGGAAAATATATATCAATAAAACAACAATTCTTCAGCAGCTATACTTTTCAATTTCTATCGATTTCTTCTTGGTATCAAAGCTAAAACTGTGTTGAAAGAACACATTAAGCCAAATATGAATTCGTCTTCATTGTTCTCAGCCAATAGTTCTATTCCCATCAACTTGACGAACTTTGTCACGGTGAAGCTCTCTTACGAGATGTATATTGTCTGGCATGAGCAAGTTAAAGGCTTAGCTCTTTGCTATAGAGTATGGGAACTGCTCATTGGAGACATCAAATACAAAACCATAAAACTAGATGCTACCATCGAAGCCACCAAAATAGCAAAATCATCCAAAACCAAGGAACACGTGCAAGCAGAAACCGACAAGTATATCACTTAGAAGCAGATTGATTTGATGTTGCAAGATCTACTTATTGCTACACTCTCTCCAGAAGTTTTGGGACTAGCAATCAGGCAAGAAACATCAAAGGATATCTAGAAAACTCTTGAACAAGAGTTTGCTAGTACAACTAAAAAAAGAGAGTTTTCTTTACTACAACAACTGACTTATCTTCATAAAGAATTGGATACTCCTATGATGGAGCACTTGTGGTCATTGAAATCAATATACGATCAACTAGCCACAATCGGCAAACTAGTACCAAACACATCAAAGGTATATCATGTCTTTATGAGCCTTGATCCTAATTACAAGGACTTTACTACAACTATGCTTAAACTGCCCTTACCTACATACTCTAAATGTGTGTCTTATATAAACTCCTATGAAGCACGAAACATAAGGATATCAATTTTGTCTCGGCCTGTCCCAATTTTTGGGTGGGGTTGACCAGGTCATGGGTGGCTCACAGGCCAAAATTCATCGGCTCGATTGAGGTTGGACAGTGCACTAGCTGGCTCCTGGCCCGATCATAACTTTAAAAATGACATCGTTTTTGACATTTAAATATATGTGTGTGTGTGTGTGTGTGTGTGTGTGTGTGTGTGTGTGTGTGTGTGTAAGGTGGGTCAAGTGCCGGGCCAGGAACAGCCCGACCCATTAACATCCCTAACAAAACATATATCTTGAGAACACTGGCACTACATTATTTTCTCTTGCTACATAAAGGGTATCACCACAAGGAAGAAACAACAATCGTGATACAAATCATTTTTCTTCATAAGGTAAAGGTTGCTATCCATCTTCCACTCATGCTCCAAATCCTTCATCGAATCAAGCATTTGCAAGGATCTATCAATTATTTCAGCAACAGACTAGAAATACAAAGGTTCTACACAATCCTCTTCTGGAAGCAGGCTTAAGGAGAATCGTCCACCATCACCAGGCATGCGACGAATGACACCAATAGAACGTGAGCTATACAAAGATGAAGTTTGTCAATGGCGCAATCGATAAGGGCACATTGCGAAGATATGTTGGGAACTGGTACAATCTTCCAACAACTCCAATGATTGACCTCAAGCTCTAATAGCTCTCACATTGGATAACTCACTCTCATATGTTAAATGGACGATTGATAATAGAGCATCAAATTATATGGCTCATGATTCAGGTATATTTACATCGCTTAAAAATTATATAGGTCATGACTTTGTTATTATTGGTAATGGAACAAAACTTAGAATTGATGATATTAGAGAAGTGCCCATTATTGATGGTAAGAAGACAACCTCATTAAAGGAAGTATTACATGTCCAGAACTTACACAAAATTTGTTATCTATAAGTTAGCTCACATCACAAAATAAAGTGGACTATGAATTTATTGATAAGTTATTTTGTGTGAAGGAATGAAGGATAGGGAAGATGTTACTTGTAGGAAAATGTAAAGGAGACCTATATGTGGTGCCTAAAGTTCAATTTGGGTTTGTTGCACAAAAATTGGCTCACACCAAAGAGGTTTGGCATCACCGTCTAGGTCACCCACAGGACTCATCGCTACATCAACTAGTGTCGGATGGCTTAATATCTTTAATCTCTAGTAATAAGGATAAACATCTTTGTCAAAGTTGTTGCATTGGTAAATTTAATACAAATTGCCCTTTCATTTACCTGAAACAAATGCTAGTGAACTGTTTGCAAAAGTACATTGTGATTTATACGGACCTGCCCCAATTTTATCACTATACAAATTTCTATACTATGTGTTGTTTGTTGATGATTAGTTTAGATACAGATGGTTGGCCCCAATGAAATCTAAGGCTCAATTTTTGATATGCTTCTCTCCTTTAAGAAATTGTGTTTTGTCAATTCAACAAAAAGATCAGGGTGTTTCACTCTAAACATAAAGGGGAGTTTGTTAATCACAAGCTTAGAAACTATTTTCGCAGTAACGATATTATTCACCAATTGTTCTGTCTCTACATACCAGAGCAAACTGGGAGAGTGGAACGACGACATCTAACTATAAAAGAGTTAGGAATAACAATGTTATTCCACATTGGTTTGCCAAACTGTTTATGGACAGAGGCTTTCTCCATTACTACTTACTTAATAAATCGATTTCTATCATCTGCACTTAATTTTTCTATTCCTTATTTTAAACTATATTGTGAGAATGCTAACTATAAAATTTTCAAATTTTTGGTTGTAGATGCTTTCCCTACATTTGGGACATAAGGAAGACAAAATTCGATTCCAAGTCTACTCCTTGTATTTTTATAGGGTAAATGACAAGCATAAGGGGTTTAAATGCTATCATCCAACTACAAGAAAGATACTTGTGTGTTGCCATGTGGTTTTTTATGAGCAATTTCTACCATATAAACATGTATCCCAATTTGAGCAATACCATAAGGAGCGACAAAAATTTCATGAAGAAGTGAATTTTGATGACGAAGGAAAATGTGAAACTTTTGCACCATCCACTTCAGTGTCAACAGTTGACCTTCTAGTTCCCTCTCTTCCTACTGCCAAGCTGATTTCACTGAGGGATGTAGCAGCTCAACCTTCTCATGACATTCCTAACGCCTTCAATGATTCAGATGCACATGGTACAGATGTAAACGTCGAGCTCGACTTTGAATCATATGTCTCACTAGATACATAGGATTGTGACAATAATCATGAACTTTTGGTGTTAAATTCAGCCTCTGTCGACTCCAACCTCACATTTGATCTCATCCCTCAGCATTTAGGTTTGTCCCCTACCCCAACTCAAACTACTTTAAGTTCCTCTACTGCAGGATCTATTGATGACAATGTTGAATAGCCTAATCGACATCCAATGTGCACACACTCTCAGTCTGGCATTGTCAATCCAAATCTTAAGTATACACTCACTATAACATATGGTACTATTCAAATTGAACCCAAAACGATCAAAGGAGCTCTCACTCATGTTGGCTGGAGACAAGCAATGCAAGACGAACTTACAACTCTTCGTAACAATCAAACGTGGGATTTAGTTCCTCAAACTCCTGACATGCATGTGACTAAGTCTAAATAGGTTTACAAGGCAAAACTTCATGCTGATGGCACTTTATATTGCTTAAAGGCCAGGTTAGTAGCTAAAGGATTTCATCAGATCGATGGAATCGACTTTAATGAGACATAACCATCATCAAACTAGGTACGATTAGATTAATTCTTAGTATTGCATTGGTTTGGGGCTAGATAGTTCGACAATTAGATGTCAAGAATGCATTCTTACATGCTATCTTTATAGAAGATATCTTTATAGAACAACCTTTTGGGTTTGTCGATTTATATCTTCCTAATCATATCTGCAAACTCAATGAGTTTTATATGGCTTGAAATAAGCTCAAAGAGCCTAGTTCAATCGTTTTACTACTTTTCTTTCAAAACTTAGGTTACTTTATAGCATAGCTAACTCCTCATTATTCACGTTGCATTGTTCTTATGGCACAATACTTCTTACTCTCTATATTGATGACATGTTTGTCACAGGATCAAATACTCAGCTTATTGATGGATTTGTATCTCTTTTACATACAAAATTTTCAATGAAGGACCTCGAAACTATTCATCATTTTCTTGGCATTGAAATTCAACATAATGATCGTGGTCTCTTACTCTTGCAATCTCACTTTGCCTACTATATTATGGAAAAGGCGCAGATGTTAGATTGTAAGCCCGCCAAGACGCCTCTAACGTCCAAAACTCGCCACCTCCTCAAAATACACCATTGTCAGATCCAACACTGTATAGAGCTATGATTGGATCCCTTCAATACTTGACGTTCACCAGGCTAAACATCTCTTTCAGTGTTAATTTTGCTACTCAATTTTCTCAAACACCAACATATTATAGTTTAACTCTAGTTAAGCGCATCCTTCAATATATTAAAGGGACATTGGCATGCAATTTATAGCAGATACTACACTTGATTTGTGTATTTTTTCTAATGTAGATCGAGGGGTTGTTCACTAAGTTGACAATCTACAACGTGGTTCTGCACATTCCTTGGTTGAACTATCATCTTTTTGTGTGCCAAGAAACAAACCATCATTGCTCGCTTTAGTACAGAAGTTGAATTTAAGGTCATAGCCCATACTAACGCTGAACTCACTAAGCTTACCTATTTGCTTCGAGATTGTGTTGTTACTTTACCAACACAGCCTCTTCTTCTCTTCGATAACCTCAGTGCAGTACATATGACAGTAAATCCAGTCTTCTATGCCTACATGAAGCACATGGAAATCAACTACCACTATAGATGGGAACATGTTGCACTTGGTTTGCTAATCACTCAACATGTTCCTCCATCATATCAGCTTGCCGACATTTTTATCAAGTCTCAATCTCAAGCTTCTCTACTCTCTTTACGCACCAAACTTTCCCTTAAACCTCGGCATAGTTTAAGGGAGGCTAATAATGTAAGCTTATATTTTGAGTGGAGTGATATGGGTGAATGGAGCGATAAGGTTGAGGACTTTGAAGAACATACGCTACAACTTGAAGGGTGTGTCATTAGTGAAACAAGGTCAACCTCGTCCAATTTTAGTGGTAGACAATCCTACAAAGACGCTTTATTATTAAAGCTCAAGAAACAATCTAAGTTGTTAGGCTATTTCATGGGTTTTTTTGTTTCATATATAGATGTGCACTTTTTAGCCATGTGTTAAGTGTGGAAAACATTTATCAATACAACAATTCTTTAGCAGTTGTACTCTTCAATTTCTATCGATTTCTTCTAAGACTTTTCGTTTTGTGAGGGTCTAAGGAGCGTTATCGATATAAGTAGTCTTTCTTTTGCATTTTTTTACAAAGAGGTTATTTTTGTGATTTAAACTTATGACCGGAATGAGCAACTTTTACTAATTGTTCCAAATCTCTCCAATGTTGAATTTTTTGTTTTAACATAATTAATGAAATTAAGTGTTTTTATGGTAGTTTAGTCCTTCCCTACCAAAGCAACTCTCATATTTTGAGTTGCTTCGCTGGATATGTAATTTTAAAACAGATACTTCATTTTTAAAGTATCCTAAATTCCCAGTAGGTTTTATTACTTCAAATTTTGAGGTGAAATTGCCGAGTCACTCCCCATTCTCAACAAAGGAAAAGAGAATATAAACACACGAAAAATATACTTCTTGCCGAGAATAAGTCCATTTCTGGAGATGAAATTATCTGTTCTCATCTGTGCCATTGCACAGCATCCACACATTTAACAATAAATAAATAAGACAGTGCTAAATATGTGGATGATTATAAAACAGACGATTTCGTGACGCATTTCTGGTCCTCAACCCACCAATAAAAGTACAGAAAGAGCTAGCTGTTCTGGTCCTGGTGGCCGGAATATAGTAGGTACAACGTAGGCTTTAGCTATAGGCTTCCATTTTCAATGTGTTTCCCGAAGTTGATTTGTCAGGTAAGCGTTATATCAAAATTATTATGAACATCTTCTGGGACAAATACTCCCATTCCGTATGTATAGACGTATACTATCTGAGAGCTCCAACTAACATAAACCACAAAGAGATGAAGCAAAAAGGCTAAAACAAAAAAACACATAAGAAATGGACCGAATTCCTTATTTGTGGACAAGAGAATCTTGTGCAGGGGCTCCACCAAACGCCGCCCTCAACTTGTGTTTTGCATGCGTTTTGACTTGTGTGTTTACGTACATTGGACAATCATATGGAGCCAAATTGTGGTTTTCACCATGCACTGTGATTTCAGCAGTCGGTCGTCGTCCACCGACCAGGACTCTGGCAATTAATTGTAAATTCTGTGATTTCAAGTGGTGCTGATTTCAAGTTCTTGTAAACTTTGTCCCATGTCCTTAGGATGATTCGGTTTCATTAAAAAATACCTTCAACTTATTGAAGATTTTTATGTTTAGTGAAATTTTACAATTAGAAGCAATCAATTTTTTTATTTGACAAAAAACTAGATTTATCTTTATTTGGCCAAAGTGGATAAGTGGAGCATTCCAAGTCAAGCTCGAATGTGTGCTTAAAGTAGTACTAAATAAATTACATGGGATTCAACTAAAGATGGTCTTGCAGGCCTAAAGTATCTCTATTCTATCATTTTCATCACCGTCACTCAAATCTTCATACTAAATCAATTACATGGACTCAACTAAAGTAGTAAGTGCAGGTCTAAGGTGTCTGTAGTTTGATCTCAACTAAAGTAGTCTTTACAGGTCTAATGTGTCTCTATTTTTTTTACTGATTAGTAATTATAATTCCCTCACCCTGACTCAAGCCTTCAAACTCTTGAAATAGAGGACTCGTAAAACGGCTTATTTCACCACTTAGACCACTCACTATCCGGAAGGAGTTCAAATTAACACTTACACTTTCTCACAGCATAACAGTTACATTTTCCTATAATATAACAGTTATACTTCTGTTCATAGTAAGGGTCAAATGTATGGGGGAGTACCATTGATTCTAAATTTCTGAACATGTTATGGACTTGGCTGGCTTGTGTTTCTTCTCAATATCTTGACCAACATCGATAAGAATATACTTGTAATCCAGAGTTTTGGTCATGACATCTGTTAGAGAGGTCTAAGTCCATCTTGACTTCAATTCCATAGAGAAAAATGGTATTTTACATTATAGAACCAAGAATGTAACAACAAAAGAGGGTTAGCGCTTTCTTACAAGATATGCACACAATTGGCCGAACTTGTTAACCCTCTGCTTGGTTGAGATTTACCAAGGCTTATGTAGCTCGATGCAGAACATTTGATTTTGAGTAAGCCACTTGTAAGTCAATTAATTGCCTATGGATGAATAAGGTATTCTGAATCTAAACAATTCAAGCTCCAGGCCTCTATAGAACCTCGGAAAGCTTGAAATGCTATTATGCAGGTTGTTACTCCGATCAGAAGATGAGACCTTTCCTTGCTAACATTCAGGCAACTGTCAATTCGTGAATCTGTAATTTTCATTCTTCTGTACTTGGCCAGGTAATGCAGGTAGTTTTGCCCCATCTGCAGCTTTTGTTTGCTCTTTTGCTGCAGGTAGGTTTTGAGATTTCAAGCAGAACTAAAATTTCAAAATGGATAAATAAGTAAAACCCGGCTTAGTAAAAGGAAGAAAGTTGATGTAAACAGGATTTGTAAGCCATTCAACACATGATTTCAACTTCTGATGCATGTACAAGGTGTTTAAATAAAAACTTAAACGGAAAGCATCATACCTTCATAAAGAATTAAGTTAAGTGACTGGGAGAAACTTCACCAGTTTCCCAACTTAATGTCTTGAGCATTCCGGTTATCTCTTCAACCATTGAATGTGAAAGATCACCCATTGTAAACTTTTCAAAAGCTCCTCTCACTTCAATCAGACTATGTGCAGGCTCCTTCTTCAATCCACTACCCTTTAGCATCTTCCTCGCCTCTGCAACATAATCCCACATTTCATCTGAAGCATAAAGGTTTGACAACAAAACGTAGGGTGAAGTGGTTGAAGGCTGAAGCTTCAGAAGCAGTTTAGCCAAATATTCCCCCAATACAACATCCCCATGCAGCCTACTAGCAGAAAGCAAACTTCCTAGAACAACAGGATCATGCCCAAAAGGTAAAATCTTCATGTAGTCCACAGCCTTGTGTAATCTCCCGGCTCGTCCCAACAAATCAATAAGACAAGAAAAATGCTCCATGTTAGGAGAAACGCCATAGGTCTCCTCCATCGAATCAAAATAAAACTGACCTTCATCTACTAGCCCTGCATGATTGCAAGCCGCTAAGAGGCCAATGAATGTAATAGAATCTGGCTTTACCCCCAATTTCTTCATCTTTTTAAAAAGGTCAATGGCCCTCCTTCCAAGCCCATGGTTTCCAAATCCAGCTATCATGGTATTCCAAGAGACAAGGTTGCTATTGAGCATATTGCTGAACACAGTATGTGCATTTTTTATGCAACCACATTTAGCATACATGTTAATTAGAGCGTTACTAACACCAACATCTTGAATCACCCTTGTTCTAATTAAAAAACAATGAATTTGTTTTCCATGGCGTATTGATGCTAACGCAGCAGATGCAGCAAGTGCGCTAGTGAAAGTAAAATCATCTGGCTGAACCCCATGTCCGTTTGTCATCTCTTTGAAATTAATCAAAGCTTTTTCAGGATGATTACAATGAGAACAAGTGGCAATAAAGGTGTTCCAAGAAATCAGGTCCAGCTCTTCAATCCGTCTAAAAATCTTCTCAGCCTCTTCTATCAGCTGAAACTTTGAATACATCGTTATTATGACATTACCAACAAAATCAGACACGTCAAGTCTAAATTTGATTGTTTGGCAATGCAAAGCTGCTCCTTTCTTTATATCATTCAATTCGGTGCAAATTCCAAAAACTCCTGCAAAAGTAAACTTGTCAGGTAACAAACCCTGTATCTGCATGAGTTTAAACGCCCCGAATCCTTTTTCCGGCTGTTGGTTCTCCGCAAACCCAGAAATCAAAGCATTATAAGAGACAGTATTTGCCTCGGTCGACTCATTATGAACCAAAACGGCATCATCCCATCGACCACATTTCATGTACATAGTGATGAGAGCGTTGGAAACAAAACAAACATAACCATAGCCAACCTTCAAAGACAGAGCATGAACTTGTTGCCCTTGAGGCAATGCAGGAATACTAGCACAGGCACTAATAACACTGCCAAAAACAAACTCATTGGGCTGAATCCGCATTTGGGAAAAAAGGTTTAGCGCCAATAGAGACTGCCCAGCTTGATCATAACCAGAAATCATAGCAGACCAAGAGACAAGATTTCTAGAAGACATTTCGTCGAACAAATTACGAGCGTAGAATGTATCGCCACACTTAGAGTACATGTTAACCACATGATTGGACACAATAACATCAGATAACATGCCCGTCTTTAATGCAACAGCATGAAGTGAAATGCCTTCCCTCAATGCCTTGAGTTTTGAGCACTGGTGCAGCAGGTATCCAACAGCTTCTCCTCCCGCCATCTCATTCAACCACCTACAAAGCCTTAAGAAAAAGTAGGCCCAGAATTTAGTTCCAGACTTCACATTGGAACATGGGCTAGGTTCCCTTGAGTCAGATACATTTTGAGTCCAGCACATGTCATTCTTGTAGGTGAAACCGAGTGGAGTCCATAAGAGGATGGCATTACCATACCATGTAAAGTAAAGTTAATGCAGCAAGCAAGTTGTAGAATAGATAAAGGCAAAAATTACGATTGACATGAATCTAATGGTGAGTAATTCAAACTTAATTACAATAATATTAAAATTACAATTGCTATAATGAATACTTTGATTTATTAAGTATTATCATGGCACCAAAATTTTTAGTTTGGAAACATTTTCTCAACTCTCAACGCCAACGGAGTCAGTCACATGCTGTGTACAAGCAAAATGCCAACTTGGGTGGGGGAGAGGGATAGGGACAGGGACAGGGACAGGCACATGTGCGCTTGTGATCAAACAGCTCTCGTTGAAATAAATATCAGAATGGTTAGCTTTTTTAGGTATAAAACAGTTAAAATTTTGTTATTTATTAGGATATCCAATAATGTCACTGTTAAGTTTTAGTGTCGTACGGTTGAAGGAAGAAGCAATTCTGATAGAGCTACTGTCTTTTTCCTTGTATTACTTTTGTTTTTTAAAATCAAAGACTCGTGGGGTAGACCGTTGAACTTTCTCTTTTTTCGTAACACATCTTTTGTCTTTTTGACCAAACAACCCTTTAACTTAATTGATTTTGTTTAATTTTTAAATTTTATCTCTACCAAATTGCACTAAATCTTACGCTAACCAAACACGTAATTTGGTGAATTTGAAAAACAAAAAAGAAGAAAATTTAAACCTATCATTTTTTTCTAAATTACATGTTTTAATACATAAGATAAATAAAAGTTCATTAAATTAATTAACAAGAAGCCATAAATTATAACCTCTCTCTTACTTACGACGCTCTAACCTCTCTCTTATTTTGATTTCCCGCTTCTTTTGCTCTTTACCTTTATGCCTTTTCTAGATACCCTTTTCAAATTTGATATGACCTTTCATCTGTTGGTACGATTCATCTTTTCTAGAGGGAAGAACCAGAAGCCAGGCAGTAACTCACCCCATGGGTGAACCGTCTTCGTCTTTAGCTTCCTTTCCTCCTTTAACTCGAGAGCAGTTCACCGGAAATCAGACATCGAAAAAGCCGAAGGTTACCAGAGACGTTCATACGAAGAATGTAGTAGGAGGTGGTGCCTGGAGAGACAAAATTGGAGTTTAGCACAATAAAGGTAAGCTCAAATACTACTTTTTTCTGGTCCAAAAGAATGGCTTTCCCAGTCGTTAATGTGTGGGCAAAGGCCAGATGGAGTAAGAAAGGATTTGAAAAAGCTATGCTAATAAAGGAAGGGTCGATATTGTTTAAGTTCTCTCCGAACTCAAATATCGGTGAGATAATAGAGCAAGGACCGTGGCACATAGGTGACCAACCCTTGTTCTTGGGACAATGGAAACCGAGGTTGGGTTTGGATAGGGGCTTAATATAGATGATGCCATTATGGGTCCAGTTTCACGGTCTTTCGATGGACTATTGGATGATGGAGGGGCTGAGCTATTTGGCTATTGTTTAAGCAAACCTATTTGCATGGATTCTCAGGTGGCAGCTATGGATAGAATAGGTTATGCTAATATTTGTATTGAAGTGCCGAAGGATGTAGTTTTGCCTGAAACCTTATCAATCATGCAATTTGGAGAGGCAGGGGAGATTGTCAGAGATGTCATCACCATAACTTATCCTTGGAAGCCGAGTGTGGTAGGAAAAAAGTGGGTAGCTACTGATCGAATATTCCAGTATGGTTGGCATGAGGGTTTAGTGAATGTAGTGATAAGTACTGAGGAGCAGGGAAGGCCAATAGAGCAGGGGATGAATAAGGAGGAGAAGGGGAATGAGGTTAATGGGGTTAAGACATTGAGTGAAGGTAGAAATGGTTAGATCCATGGGAGTAAAGTTACCGCAAGGAATGTTATGGAGAATGGGATGTCTTTGGCAAGGTTCACTCACATTGATAAAGAGTTGAATGATAATCAGGCAGGGGCAATTCAAAGTCGAGAAGGGAAGGCAATTAATAGTGAAAATGATGATATTGAAGATTCCTTATGTCCCCACATTCCTAGAAATTGTGAGAAGGTAATAGTAGATGAGGTGCCAGTAAATAGTGGAAAAGTCGAAGGATTGATGGAAGAGCCGAAGAAGATGGATACAGATGTTAATGAAGACACAAAACCTAGTGCTAGCAATGGGCAAGAAGCGGGTTCAGACAATGAAGTGGGGGAGACAATTCAAGTTCTGGTGGGGCTTGCTAAAAGAATTATAGGAAGGAAAAAAGGTAAGAAAAAAGCACAAAGGGGTGATGTCCCCATAGTATCTTTTTTAAGATATCGCTATTAGTTTGGAACACAGGGGGCTGAATGACCCCTTTAAAATGTTGATGATTAAGAAATTAGTTGAGGATAAAAAACTTGTTTTGGTAAGACTTCTCGAAACAAAAATAATGGCCAATGCTGATCAGAAGGGATTAGCTGTTTTGGGGATTAAATGGAGTTTCATTTCAAACCATATTCATCATTATAATGGTAGGATAATATATTGGTATAATTTGGATAAAGTGGAGGTTCGAGTGCTCAAGATGGGGGATCAATTCATGCATTTGCAATGTGAGTTAATTGGGAAGTTTCAGTTTGTGGTTACATTAATATATGCTTCAAATTTTGCTTTCCAACGAGCTAACTTGTGGAAAGAGCTACTGGAGATACATGATGGGATGCAAGGGGCGTGGATAGTTCTAGGAGATTTTAATTGCTGCCATAATTTTGCTAAAGTTGAGGAAGGTGTGAGATTTCATGGAGGAGCTTGACCGAGAATTGGTAAATCAACAGTGGCTTAGCTCTTTCTCGATTGCTTTAGCTGTATTTAGAGAACCAGAATTTTCTGATCATGCATCCATTCTAATTCAACAACCTAGTGATGACAATAAGATCAGGACATCATTCATGTTTTTTTAATGGATTACTTCAGGTAGAGGGTTTTATGGAGATGATTTCGCAGATTTAGAGGACTGATGTACAAGGTTATAAAGATTTTCAGTTGATGTAAAAATTAAAGATGGCCAAACGAGTGATTAAAGAGTTTAGTAAGCATAGAACTTGAAATATCTAGAATATGGGTACCAATTTGGCTGAGATACAAATCAATGTTACAGGGACCCCTTAATGATAGTTTAAGAGTGCTTGAGGCTAATCGGATGAATAAATACCAAGAGGCTTTGAAATTGAATGATTCAATCCTTAAACAAAAAGCGAGACAAACTTGGCTTAAGGAAGGTGACATCAATACCAAGTTTTTTCAGGCAGCTATCCTAGCTAGGCAAAATACAAACACAATTACTGAATTGACAGATGAGGGGGGTAATGTATTGCGTGGTCAACAGGCAGTTACTGAACACATTGGAGAGTTTTTTGTCAAACTTATGGGAAATTCTGAAGATATAGGGAATGGCTTTAGGGTTAAGGATGTGTTGGAGTTCTCTCCAAGTCAAGATAGACTGGAAATGTTAAATGCTCCGTTTTCAGCTCAACAACTAAAGGAGGCCTTGTTTCAGTTAAATGGTTCAAAAGCTCCCGATCCTGATGGATACACAGCTAGTTTTTTTCAACAGACTTGGAATATCATAGGTCAACTTTTAACGAAAGTGGTGCTAGAGTTTTTTTTGTTTGGTAAAATTTTTAAGGAGAGCAATCATACTAACTTATGATTGATTCCTAAAAAGGAGCGGCCAGAAAGGATTACGGACTATCGTCCAATTTCGTGTTGCATAACGGTGTATAAATAATAGCTCCTCTTTTAGTGGAACGTCTAAAGGGTGTATTGTCTGAAGTGGTAAGCAAAGCCTATGTGGATTTTCTTCCTTCGAGAAGTATTATGGATAACATATTGTTGATGCAAAATTGTTGGGAGATTATCATGCAAGAAAAAGGTTAATAGTTTTGCCTTAAAGATTGATTTTTATAAAGCTTATAATATGATTGGATGGGGATATCTGAAGGATTGCTTGGAAGGGATTGGTATGCCTACACAGTTTTGACACTGGATACTTCAATGTATTCAAACTACTTCTATGAGTGTGTTAATCAATGGGATTCCCACGAAACAATTTATGATCATTAGAGGGATTAGGCAAGAGGACCCTCTTTCCCTTTACCTATTCACTTTGGTGATGGAGGGACTTTCAAGATTATTGACTAAAATGGCAAAGTGTAATGAGTTATATCAGTATTGTTATAAATGTAAGGAACTGAAACTGTCACATTACTGTATGCCGATGATGTGATATTATTGTGTAAGGTTGAACTACATATGCTAGAGATGATAAATTTGATGAACATTTTTTCTAGGTGGTCGGGGATGAAAATGAATGTACAGAAGAGTGAAATTTTTATGTCTTTAGATGTTCGTAATCAAGAGTGGATTAGTAGGTTGGTGGGATTGCCTCTCTAAGAAACACCATTAAGGTATCTGGGAGTACTGATCACTTCAGGTAAGCCTAGATGTTCTGATTTCTTGCCAATGTTGGAAAAATTGAAAGGCTGAAACAATGCATGGCAAAATCGTTTCCTATCTTTTGCTGCTAGAGTTTCTCTAATTGTTTCAGTGTTGAATAGTATGCAATGAAGCACGGACATGACATTTAGTTGCTGTGTCCGTGTGTCCGACACGGACATGCGTTGGACACGTGTCCGTACGTGTCCCATTACAAAAATATTTTTTTCGGCTTGGATACGGCACAGATACAGCTGGAGACGGCTCGATACAGCTGGAGACGACTCATCTGAATATGGCTCATAATTTTTTTATCAATTATTCAAAAAAATATTTAGTTGCTGTAAATAAGGAAGAACTTCTCAGATTCCTTCTTCTTCTGTCCTGTCAATTTTTGTTGTCACCATGAAGCATCTGAATATCGCCTGTCGCTCCTTGTTATTTTCCAGCTGACATTGACCTCGACCTGTCACCACGAAGCATCGCCAGTCACCACCCAGTATTTCCATTCATTTGTGTTTTCTTTCCATTCATCTGTGCTTATGGGTTTTAGGTTTTTACACGGCCTGTAGTTTCCCAAGATCAATCGAAGATTTGAATGATAATAGCGTCCTTTTGTGATTGATTTGGACTGATATCGCAGT
>JAOTAZ010000219.1:14089560-14103617 GCA_025629785.1 Erythroxylum oxycarpum
CGTGGGTCATGAACCCACCAAAACCCTTTGGTCAGGGGTTCGAGTCGCACAAATCGCACAAACCTCACCCTGGCAGATCAAAGGACACAATACCAATTTGTCTTGGGCCGGGCTCTGAACCGCAATCACGTAAGCCGGTTAATCTACCCAAACCAAAAAGGCGCCCATTGGGCTGGTGAGAGGCGTGGGTCATTAACCTACCAAAACCCTTTGGTCAGGGGTTCGAGTCGCACAAACCTCACCCTGACAGACCAAAAGGTACAATACCAATTTATCTTGGACCGGGCTCTGAACCGCAACCACGTAAGCCGGTTAATCTACCCAAACCATATAGAATATGATGACTTTACTTAATCGAAAATTGAGAAAAAAAATCTCTTTTAATCAATTGTTCAAAGTGAGGATTCTCCGTTTGAGGATGAATGAGATAAACTTTGTCAATTATCAAACTTTATGCTAATTCAACATCGTCATCCGATACCTTAAAGTTTTATTTTTGCATGCGCCAATTAAGGAGCCTGCCTAGATGCTAATCGCATGATTTTTCATGGGTTTTAACCGTACCTATGTTTGACTGAATTGCATGAGCTTAAAAGTTAAAATAAAGGGTGAATCTTGAAATAACTATAAAGTTGCTGACCATCATTTTTAAAAGTTAAAATAGAATTACTATATAAAATCTATCAATCAACCATCAAATTTTATGTAGAGAAAGTTTGGAAATCATGGACTGGTACTGATAAATTCTCCACTAGGCTCTTTAAAAATTAATACTATAAACAATAATATAATAACCAGTAAAAGTCTATCTTTTGTGATTAGAAGATTTTAAAATCACAAAGAAGAAAGATACAATAATCAATGATAACGCGGAACTTACATAAATAAATTGTAGAGATTTATAAGATAAAATAAGACACCGTAAAATTAGAGAAAAAAATTTTGTCACCTTCGTACCTATAGCCTGACATTGAATTTTGACCTTTTACTATAAAGCAGTAGTAATAAATTATGTGTAAGGGATAAGAAAGACTGATGACAATTGTTTCCTTACCACCCTTCCGGTCATCTTCACTTCTTTTTTCTATTTAATTTCATTTTCTAAAATTTGAATAAGTATTAATCCTGAGAAGTGTGATAATCAAAAGTTTTCTTAAATTGTTTTCTTCTACTTCCGTTATTAACCAACAATGTGGCAGTTAAGATCAACAAGATTATGAAAGCTGCTAAATTCACACTTGAATTGAAGCAGTCATTCATTCCTGCTCCTTTTTTAGCACAAACACCAAACAACGGCATCACCGCTTCTGTCTTTTTAACTCCTCCTCCAATCAGACACACTCTTTCCTTTTCTCTCTCTAACACTCCTTTCCTCGTGCGCTTCGTATAAAGCAAATGGTTAATTGCATCTCGTCCCAACCGTTGTCTAGCCATAGCTAAGCTACCGTTTTAGCTTCTGCTTTCAACAAACAGAAAAAGGTTGCACTGTATTTCGCTCCATTCACTCTTGTTACTGCCTTTTTTTTTCCTTATTCGTTTCGTTTGTTCCTGTTGTCCGTAAGTGGAAGATGGTAATCAAAAATATGATAGGAATGTGAACAAAAATGTAAATTAAGAAGCTGCTGTTTATGGGTTCTGCTTTTTCTTTTTTTATTTATGTAAGGTGGTAGCTTTCTTTAGTAGCTGAAACGTCAGGTCTAGATCTTTCTCTTCATAGTCTTTGCTGACAGATAGAGGTGATTCATGATTGGTCTTTCTTGTTAATTTTTTGTTGTTTAAAAATTGTTTCTTTCAAATTTTCTTGCATTTTTTCATCCTCGTTGTGGAATGCAGATTCGCTTGCATAAGTTCGTGAATGTAAATCAAGTCGCTACTCTGATCTGATCACGCTGTCTTTCTCTCTGGCTCTGGTAATTCACTTGATTTAATTCTATTTTTCCTTCTGTTTTGGCTTCTTTCTTTTGAAACATTGGTTGATTTTATGAGTCTAAGCTATTGGATTTGTCAAGTTCAGTAATTGACGTTGAAGCTACTTAATTTGGTGTCGGTGGTCGCTACCACTCACTCTTCAAAGCACCTCTATTTAAAGTCTTAGTCATCTGCTTCGTACTAAGCTACTACGTAGCATTTATTTCCGTTTTAAAGTTTCTGATGTTGCAAAGTAAATCTCTTTTGGTTATTGTAATTTGTGGTGCTTTCGTTAGTGCTCAATTTTTGAATTGTGCTTGTGAGGTCGGATTTGAGATTTCTTCCACTACCTGACATCCACTTATTTTGTGAACTTATTAAATTTCGCAGTTAGATCTACCGTTGTTACTTTAAGCGCTTTTCTCAAATCGTGTTAGACTATGTTTACTTTTCTTTAATTTCCACTTTGCAAATAATATTAGCTAAGAGTCTGAAATTTTACCTGTAGCAATTAAAAGCAAATTAGTTAAGTTAAAAGATGTTATCTTTATAAGCTTTTGGACAGAAATAAGTTCTGATCATCTTGGTTTATGTAACTCATGCACTTCTGCTATTTTCTGTCCGAAGCTAACTGGTTGCGATAATGTTCTAGCAGTAAGCTGTAGGCAGCGACTGAAAATGTGGGTAATAACCATCTTGTTCGCACAACTTGTCTTCTTTTCTCTATTCGTTTGTGGGGTAAAAGAGATCTATATTGTGACAATGGAGGGAGATCCTGTGATAAGCTATAAAGGAGGTGTCCCAGGCTTTGAAGCCACTGCCCCCATTTCCGATGAAAAGATCGACACTACCAGGCATGTGAAACCATAAATGTGCTTTATGCGACTATGAAATGAATTTTCAGGTGTATACTCATTGTCACTATGCTTTAGGTTCATATATTTGCATATTTCCGAAGTAGATGATTAGTGTTCCATCTCATTTGCAAGTTATGCTCCTGTGTTATGTGATTTAAATATTCTAGTTTTGACCATCAGGACTGAATTTCCTCAATATATGCACCATAGGCTTCTTGCATTTATCATATTCTGTCATCTAATGTAGTACATGCCCTCAACTCTTTGACGATTTCTTTTACACCCACCAGTCAAGTTCCATGTTCAAAAGAAAGTGTTTAGCAGCTTGAATTCTGTATGCAACTTCTTTCCAAACCTTCTTTTGGTGATGCAACCAAGCTTCTAACCCGTTTCTAGTTCCCTTTGAAAGTTTACAATATTATTATTGACATGCACTTTCTATATCAGAGGTTTTGAAGTAGTTGTAAGGAACTAGTTTTGAAGTAGTTGTAAGGAACTATTTTAACTCTTGTCCCTCTACCAGTGAGCTGGTCACATCTTATGCCAAGCATCTTGAAAGTAAACATGATATGCTTCTTGGTATGCTGTTTGACGGAGGGGCCTACAAAAAACTTTACAGCTATCGACATCTTATAAACGGATTTGCGGTTCATCTATCAACTGATCAGGTGAAAGTTCATGTCACCCATTTACTGTTTGTCCCACTGTTAAGAAATGGTTCTCCTGTTGGAAATCGTGTTTGCTTACGTAGTTTCAATATATTAGTAGGCAGATATTCTAAGACATTTCCCTGGTGTAAAATCTGTGGAGAGAGACTGGAAGGTTAGGAGACTCACAACGCACACGCCACAGTTTTTGGGTCTTCCAACTGAAGTTTGGCCTACTGAAGGTGGCTTTGACAGGGCTGGAGAGGATATTGTGATAGGTTTTGTGGACTCAGGAATTTATCCATACCATCCAAGCTTTGCAATTCACAATGGTGATCCATATAGGCCTCTTCCGAAGTATAAAGGAAAATGTGAAGTTGATCCTGATACAAAAAGGGACTTCTGCAATGGAAAAATAATTGGAGCCCAACATTTTGCTAAAGCTGCAATAGCTGCTGGGGCATTCAATCCTACCATAGATTTTGCTTCTCCTATGGATGGTGATGGACATGGAAGGTTAGATCCATTTCATAAAAAGTGGAATTTTATACTTGCATTTGTTGTGCAAGTTGATATAGATATTTGAATCACATATCTAGAAACATAGCGCTTAGCTCACAATTATAAATGAAGTGTGCTTGCCTTTATTAGAGAGAAAAGAAAAAAGAAATTGGAAAAGGAAATAACAAAGATGTAATTTCCATGTTTATTTATGTGGTCGAGCTCCTCAATTTTTTCTTTTCATGGAATAGGAAGGATGATAAGATAGATCTTTTAAGCTATTTCATTGAAATGATATCCCTTACCACAAAAGCACAATCGTGGTGATATTTTTCAGAATGTGAATACAATAACTGCACTCATCATCAAACAATGAAACGCTGGTTAAAAGCACAATCGTGGTGATATTTTTCAGAATGTGAATACAATAACTGCACTCATCATCAAACAATGAACAGCTAGTTTATCATCGTACATGTAGTCTAGAAAGGTTTGCAGCTGATCCTCCATAATATTATGTTCTTTAAGTTCTTCCTATTGGTTGAAAAGACCCCAAATGGTATCATCAATACCAGCCCATACTGTGATTATGATTATTGAATAACGTCGGAATCATTGAAGGAAAACTTTCTGTTTATACTAGTAAATTTTATTATCATTCTAAATTTATGTTAGTTCTGATGTTCAGTTGGTTGAGGGCATAGTTTTCTGTATGACACTGCTTGCTTTGCCTACATTTCATTGCTGTTTCTACATGTATATGAGCACAACTTCTTGCAGAAATATCCATTTCAGTTAGAAATATTTTCTTTTCTATATTGGATTCATTTTTTCTTCAACATTATCATAGATAAATGAGTGATATGCAAGGAAAAACAAACAGGCAACAATCCATGAGAAAAGGTCTCGTTGACAAAACTAAATATTGTTGATATGAAGTATTTTTCTGGGTACCCCTAGAAAACTAAGAAAGACTATGGACAAATTCGAAAAAGTCCATTTATTCATGTTAAAATCTCCAAGTTATGGTGCACAAAACTGGATGCTTCTCCTATCTTTAGGAGAATATATGCTATGATCATTATCCTTTCTGATAGTATGAAATAATGTTCTCATTAGCATGCCTGTAAAGTATATGTAAAGCAAGATGTCTTCTAAATCTGACACCATGTTCTCTTTGCCTTTGTCACCGGCTACCAGTCACACGGCAGCTATTGCAGCGGGAAATAATGGTATTCCAGTGAGAATGCAAGGCCATGAATTTGGAAGAGCAAGTGGGATGGCTCCTCGTGCTAGGTACGAACAATAGCTGTTGCTGAAATGTGCTGTTGGAGCACTTCCCTCTTTTACTTTTGTGTAGAATGACCAGTGCAATTGCATTTGCATAGGATTGCTGTGTACAAAGCACTCTACAGGCTTTTTGGAGGCTTTGTAGCAGATGTAGTAGCTGCTATTGATCAGGTATGCCGTTGCCACTCTTGGCCAATAGCACATATCAAAGTGCAAGGATCAAGTATTGCTGCTTAATTTGTTTCCATTCTGACTGTTTTTCACGGTTTAAATTCCAGCTATATAATTTCTTTCGGCCATGTCTTTATCCTAATGCAATCATATTAAGATACTCAAGTAATTGGCGAAATAACATAACCTATCAATTACTTGGGTATAGTTGCATTGAACAACTCCTAGATTCCGTTTTGTCAACTAATTATCAATTTTTGGCTATACTTTTTATGCTAGGGGTTTAGATTTCTAAGATAACATTCTAAACAGGCTGTTCATGATGGAGTGGACATACTCAGCCTCTCAGTGGGTCCAAATAGCCCCCCAGCAACCACCAAGACTACATTCTTAAACCCATTCGATGCTACACTTCTAGCTGCTGTAAAGGCAGGTGTATTTGTTGCACAGGCAGCAGGAAATGGAGGTCCTTTTCCAAAGACATTGGTTTCTTATAGCCCTTGGATAACATCTGTGGCGGCTTCAATTGATGACCGTAGATACAAAAATCATCTAACCCTGGGAAATGGAAAAATCTTGCCAGGAATTGGTTTATCCCGTAAGTTTTACAGACGAACTTCGTCAAGCATCTTGTATTTATTAATTGACTTCCTGCCAATTAATTCATTGGATTTTGGAGTCATAATCTGGCTCTTTGAGAGCTGAAAAGGTCAATGGATTGATGCAGCCTCTACACATGCTAATCAAACGTACACCTTGGTTGCTGCCAATGATGTGTTACTTGATTCTTCAGTAATGAAGTACAGTCCTTCAGATTGCCAGAGACCAGAAGTGTTGAACAGAAACTTGGTTGAGGGCAACGTTCTTCTTTGTGGTTATTCCTTCAATTTTGTTGTTGGTACTGCTTCTGTTAAAAAAGTATCGGAAACCGCCAGAAGTCTTGGTGCAGTTGGATTTGTTCTTGCTGTGGAAAGTGTCTCTCCGGGGACCAAGTTTAACCCTGTCCCTGTTGGTATTCCTGGAATTGTTATCACAGACGTAACCAAATCCATGGTAATATTTTTCTTTAATGAACTTTTGACCATGAACTTGCAAATACTATTGCATATCCTTGAAAGCTGACTTTGTGATTTCTTGCAATCTATGGTCTCCTTTTCTTTCTCTGATCTTTCTAATTTTGAATCTGAGAGTTCTAATGACTTGTTGGATAATTATTGGCATTTAGACTTAATTTGCCAGAGTAACTATGTCATTTATGTAAGTATAATTATTCCAAAGTCATATCAATGGAAAATTGGAAACTAATAAAGCATTATTGTTTATTTTGCTGTATAAAGTTCACTTCCTTTGACCGCATTGAATTTTTTTATAAAAATTTTGATCAGTGAATAAACTGTTTTCGGTCCCTATTCTTTACTGAATCTCTTTTTAATCACACCAGATAGTTTCTAACAGGATTGTTCTAAGTACTGATATTTGGGTTTTGATCATTGCTGCCATTCTAGGATCTTATAGACTATTACAACATCTCCACATCAAGAGATTGGACTGGAAGGGTGAAAAGCTTCAAAGCTACAGGAAGCATTGGAGATGGTTTGATGCCTATTCTCCATAGATCGGCACCCCAAGTTGCCTTATTCTCTGCTCGAGGGCCCAACATAAAAGATTTCAACTTTCAAGATGCGGATCTCCTCAAACCAGACATCCTTGCCCCTGGTTCACTCATTTGGGCTGCTTGGTCTCCAAATGGAACAGACGAGGTAAATTATGCTGGTAAGCAATTGATCCGATTCTCTAATAAATACTTCGATAATAGCCATACATGCTCTAAACATTGAAGTGTGGGTTAATGCCTGGCTTCCCTTCAAGTTAGTGACTCCAGGGGTGGAACTTATTGAAGGAGCATTCTACACCTTAAGTACTAACTTGCTTGTTAAGGAGAGTTTCAGAACTTCTAGTTTCGTGTTCTCAAATTTTGTGTATAGAAAACACGTGTGCCTTTCAAATCTTTCTTTGTTTTCTGGTAGGTGAACTTTACGGTGCATGTTCTAATGCATCTTAATGACAACAGTAAAATATATTTTGCACTTATTTGCTTTGGGCAGGGGAAGAATTTGCAGTGATATCTGGAACTAGCATGGCTGCACCACATATTGCAGGTATAGCTGCCCTTGTAAAGCAGACGCACCCTAGCTGGAGTCCTGCTGCAATCAAATCAGCCTTGATGACAACTTCAACAATGCTTAATAGAGCAGGGAGACCTCTTCAAGCACAGCAATACTCTGAAACAGAAGCCACCAAGCTGGCCAAAGCTACTCCTTTTGATTGTGGGAGTGGTCATGTCAACCCGAGGGCTGCTCTAGATCCTGGATTGGTTTTTGATGCAGGTTCTTACTTATCTGCCTCATGACTGCATTTGTTATTTCTAGGTTCATTCTCATCCGGAAAATTCTAAATTCATACTATTCTTTTTCATTTTTTTAATAATTTGGGAACATAATGAGCAGCTTTAGTATGCTGAACAGTCCCTTGTGAATTCCGGCAAGATTGTTGATTAGCCAATAATTAAAGCTAGATTTTGTGGTGATTGTTGTACGATCATGAATAAAGATTTGTATGGAAAGCAAAGGGGATAATAGTCCCATTAAAGCTTCTTTACTTGTTTAGTCTACCGAATCCCGCTGTATCTTTAATGTCTTCCTAATTTGCTTGTGCACAGGTTATGAGGATTACTTGGGCTTTCTGTGCTCTACTCCTGGAATTGACATCCACGAGATAAGAAACTACACAAACTCACCCTGTAATAACACCATGGGCCAGCCATCAAATCTGAACACTCCATCAATTACAATCTCCCACTTGGTGAAAACTCATACAGTCACTCGCACAGTTACAAATGTATTCGACGACGAAACATACGTGATCACGGCCAGAATGCAGCCAGCAATTGCCGTTGAAGTTAACCCTCCAGCAATGACACTGAAACGAGGCGCATCAAGGACATTCTCAGTGAGTCTTACTGTTCGATCAGTGACTGGATCGTACAGTTTTGGTGAAGTTCTCCTGAAAGGAAGCAGGGGGCATAAAGTAAGGATCCCAGTGGTGGCTATGGGATACTGGAGATAGAGTGCAGTATTTTGTTAAGAAGTTTTTAATATTCTTGGTATCATTTGGTAATAAAGCTCAGGTATATCAATATTGTAAAATTATACTTGTTGACTCCATGTAAAGTAGTTCTAGTGTTAATACAATATCTAACAACACTATTCCACTTCTGCTAATTAAGAAGCAAGGACCTTCCATTTTCTTTTTGATGTGTGAGCTTCGTCTTTTTGTCAATTGCCATCAGGTTCTTAATTATTCAAACTATGATGTTTTGACACAACTCGGTACAAATAGAAAGGACAAAGCGTTCGGTCCCATCTCCCAAACATGGACAGACATGTTTACAGGCTTGATTGGTTTAGGTTCGCAAGTTAAATATTCATCATTAAAGGTTGAGAGACCACACCTTCCGATGTGTCAAAGAAAAAAAACGAGGAGTACTAATATACAAAAAAGGAAAAGGCAGACTACATTTTTAAGCACTTATAATCTCATCTTCCACTTACTTAGGCTATAGTCATACTTTAAAAGAGGACCGACAGGCGACAGCAGTGCACATGCTGCATGTTTTGTATCTGTCTGTTGATGTTGATCTTTCCTTCTTCGCGTCTCAGCCATAAATGCTATTTTCGGATCTTGATCATGACTTGTACTTGCCAGTTAACTAAATATAATCTCATTCACTAAAGCTCTTCCTTTTTCGGGTCTCGGCCATACATAAACACACAACCAAAGTCGGTTAACAGAAGCTGTGTACGGTGTTTCTTTCTGCTCTTCGTCGTCAGAATTCTCGTCGTGAAATGGTACTTAAAGACCGTCCTTTGGTAAGGCTATCTTTACTTGTCGCTCCCTTCTATATAGTACAGATGCATGTTTATATATGTAAAAGCACAAACATGAATACCCAGAAGCTACATTTTTCTAGTAATTCTGATAAAAGCTGCTAATTATTTTTAAATGATACGTTTTCAGAAAATCAGATTATATATTAATTGTAAAATATCATTTAAAGCTAAATGATTAATTTTTACAAATTGCTTATTATTCACGATTTGCCATATAACGAAGAAGCATAATATGAATGTTATTTTGATGCACACATCTTATATTTATTGTCAAATGTTTTTAATAATATAGAATAGAGTTTTTCATTAACAATATAATTACTTGTCGCTCCCTTCCTGTAAAGTACAAATGCATATTTGTTTGAGTTTTTGATTTTTGATTTCTTCCCTTTTGAAAAATTATGAAAATCAACAAAATTATTATTATTTTTTATTTTTTATAATCTGATTTACTATTATGTAGCTTAATTGGGCCAAAAAAATCTCAGTTCATATCCTAACATGTAAGGATGTGCCCTCCTAAGGATGGTAATTCGGCCCGACCCGATTTGTGATTAAAATAAGTGTATTGAGTGTTTAGATTTGGAATATTCATATCTTAAATATAACAAAACAGATGAGATGATGAAGATTGTCGTTGAATGTTAATAGATCAAATAGATTAGAGATGTGATAAACTTAAAAAATGAATAAAACACTTCAGATGCATATCTTAATCTTTGGTTGCAAAATGCCAATTCTGTAGGCTAACAGCAGAGAGGATATGGAAACAAAGGAAGGTTTATTTATTAAGTAAGCTCATACCTCCTTTGTTGAGTTACATGCCTTATATAGGCAAAGAAAGGAAAGAACAACAAACTACTAAAAGAAGATGTGACTAAAGAGAAAGCAAAAGGAAATTGACATGACTAAAGAAAAGAAAGATTTGTCGACTGAAGGCGACGTAAAGCAAAAGAAAAAGAGACAAAGGTAAAACTGTACATTTGTACATTTGTCTGGGTCACAAGACCCTACATACTATTGCTACTTTTGACTTGTTGACTGCTATCTTATTCTTCAATTATTGGGGTGTCCTCTGGATTGTCTTTGTGAGGTCCTTGAATTGTTGGGCTTGATTAATCTGGACAGTATGGATAGGTATGTAAAGCCCATTCTCTTAGTTGACTGCATATAGCCTGCTTCCATGCTTCGTTAAGTCCTTCAAAAATACCAGACATTTGAACGAATGGTTCCATAAATGTTTGAATAATATGAACTGCTTCTGTAGTGATAGGTGTCTTATATGAGGAAACCATGATCATTTGTTGTCCTTTACAATTGAGCTTAAGGAGTGAATCATTAGTGATGCGTTGACATTGGATGAAAAGTCCTTTGATGCAATTGAGGTTGAATTGATTAATAAGATCCCAACTAAATGGATGTCTTGGAGGTGCTTCGAGAGGTGGATATGCTCCATTGCTTATTCCTATTTGTATATAAGCAATTTTAGGTACTACCACAGCTGCTTCGATGGATGGAGCTTTTATTTCAAAAATAGGATAACTGCTATAAATCTTAATATAGATTTCACGATCCTTTGCGAATCGGTCTTTATATCCTTTTACTGCTTGAATGAATCCAATTGGAAACTCAGAGAGAAGACTCATGCTTTGTAGATAGATGGTATCGATTAGTCCACTTTGAAATAACAGATAAGTAGCTAGTGGTTCCGCTTCTGGAAAAACTACTGCTTTAGGTCCAAATCTGCTTCGATTTTGTGGATAGTATTGAAAACTTTTCATTTCGTCAGTCCATTCATTGAGTGCTTGAAAACAATCATAGAATGCTACTAAGGTCATAAGTTTAGCTCCAGTATTCTCAGATACTTCCTTCATTGGTAGCAAATTGATTCTTTCTAGATCAATGTTATGTCTTTCTGGAATCTTTCCCAATACTTGCATCGTAGTAGTGGAGGAACTGCTTGCAGGAGTGGTTAAAATGGTTTTGTATTGTGGTCTAAGAGGGAGGGTTTTGGTGTTGGTAATCAACTAATGCTTTGGTTGCTTCGGTTTTGGTAGAGAAGCTTTTGTGTAAAATTCCCTTCTTTCCAGTAATATGGATTGCTACTTGATGCTAGTCTTCATAGATTCCTGCCATGGGTCCATTGAAGATAACATAGACTTTAGAGTCTTTTTCATGGTGTTTAGGAATGGGTAATATTTTGGTAGGGATTACAGATGGTGCTGATGAACTGGGTATGTTTGTTGGTCTAGATTGGGTTGGTGTTGGCAGTTGTGAAGAGAGAGTTGGTTCTTCATCTATAGTAGTGGTGGTTGTTTCTTGTTCTTCGAGCATAGAGATAGTTGTTTGAAGACGGTTGATTTCTTTGGTGACGATACTTGTTTTATGTTGTAATTCTACCAATTCGGCTTTCTTGAGTACTAATGTATCTTTCAATTGCTTGATAGCTGCGTCCATTTTAGTTTAGTACTGAACTATTTCCATTCACGAGTGAGTAAATCTGCAAGAAAATTGTTAGCGGATTTGATATATTGAATTTGAAAATTAAATTGTAATAATTCTAATTGCCATCTGATAAGACGACCTTGATTAAAATTAGATCTTATGTTGTATCTTATGAATCCACATAAATACTTTGAATCTGTTTAGACGGTAAAGTCCACCGGTCATAAATCAATACGCCATTTTCTCAAAGTTTTGAGACAGGCTAATGTTTCTTTTTCAAGAATTGGATACTTCATTTCTACTGTATTGAATGTAATTTATTAAATCAATACATAAATAAAACACAAGTTTTAATAAACCATTATGATCAATTAACACTTGAAGTTACAGATCAGCTAGTAAGTTATATAACACGTTATCATAATCATTATTATCTACCTGAATTAGAAGATTTTAGAACAAATTTAGAAATAATAAATGATACCAATTCAAATACTTTCTCATTCTCCATCCCTCGATCACTTCCTGAACTTATTCAAATTACCAATCCATTTATAAGTCAGAATTAACGATAGTTAGATACTATCCAAAATCAAATTAAAACTCTGTCTACTTATATTCAACAGAAATTATGACTAGTTTAACACAACAAATAATAGAATTAAAGAATCAGCAAAATCGTTTAGAAAATAAAATAAATCAATTAGTACATATACAATCAGAATTATTATATGAGATTAAATGAATACAAACAGAAATTCAACAAATTCAACAAAGTCAACAAATTCCGTGCTTCACCCCAAAAGTCGTATCAGAGCTAGTCATTACAACAAAACCATGGAGACGTCCGTAACTAACAATTACAATAATTGTTCACTTTGTAATCTATTAAGACATGCAAGAAAACATACCCAAGAATTAGTAAATCAATATCGTCAAGAAGTAGACGAAGCAACAAGTCTTTTAGTTCATTATGAAGAACGCAATGAAGATTGGCCCAATCCTGAAGGAGACCCACAATTAGAAGCATTACGATATGACCTCAATGCAGTTTATAATATTTATTTATATGTACAACGCGAATTGCGATATTATAATTATTTATATAGTTTTCATCAACTCTTAAGACATTAATGACAGAAAACCAATGTGAAATCTGTAATTTATTAAATCAATACATAAATAAAACACAAGTTTTAATAAACCATTATGATCAATTAACACTTGAAGCTACAGATAAGCTAGTAAGTTATATAACACGTTATCATAATCATTATTATCTACCCGAATTAGAAGATCTTAGAACAAATTTAGAAATAATAAATGATAGTTTTCAATTATTTATCAATGACTTAGGATTTTATTTAGAACTACGACAACAACATTTACAAAGATTTCATCAAAATGAGTGAAATTGAAGAAATCTTAGATCAATAAGAATCATTAGAATATGTAGAACGAAATTTATAACAACAATTAGCAGAATTAACCTCTTTAGTACATTAATTACTCTTACTTCTCATGAACAAGTAAATAGGGCTATAACTCGTAACTCACCAAAAGAAGAAAACGATGAAGTAATTTTTGGATGGGAATCCGATCAAGAAATATACATGCAAGATAATAAAAATCGACCTGAAGATAAACCTGAAAGCAGTAGAACTAGAGAACTGACAAGCGAATTAAAAATGAAAGATAAAATTATTAGAGATCAACCATAAATAAAGCACGAAAAAATAGACAAACAAGAATTTTTAAGTTCGAAAGGTTATTATTATAAAGGAAGTAGAGTAAAGAAGTATCCCTCTAAATATAAACCAAAACACATCACATTAGGATCAGATGGAATTCTTAATTTAGATTGTGTTACTAATCCATAAGATTTAATACACGAATGGACTGGCATAATACTATTATTACTACAAGTGGAAAAACCTTTTGGAGATAGTCCTCAACACCATAAAGATTCACTATGGAATTTTGTTACTCACAAAACCTCAGGAATCGTACAAAGTTTTCTTAACGAAAATGAACTAGCATTAAAATCCACCCCTCATTATCAAGCAACAACAACTGATGTAGATACTTTTGAAATAATTGGAGATGAAATTTATAATTTAATAATCCTAGAAATTGTTGAACTTGGTTTTTATTGATTAATTTGTCTAGAAATAAAGATAATTTTTTTCAAGTTATTAGGTTGTAATTTTAAATATCCTTGGTGAAATTCTATACAGAGATATTCTATAGTTTGTTGTGCTAATTTTGCTTAATACTAATCCTTTTTC